>KZ652048.1:197469-210754 GCA_001010745.2 Gerris buenoi
AAATTTAAAAAAAAAAAAAAAAAAAAAATACACTAATATAAAATCTTTATTTATACAAGCAATTTTGATTTGTGTAAATAGAAAAAATATGATGATATTAAAAACAAAATTGGTTTGAAAATCAAAGGATATGCAATCGAATTAGATTATAAATTATGTTACAAATACCCTTTGTGTATGTCACAAATGCCCTTTCTATACGTTACAAATGCCCTTTCTAAACGTTACAACTATTATTTACTTCCAAGGTATAAGTTAATTTCCCTTGTAAAACCCTTAATCTCTGACAGAAGGCTCAAGTGAGAGCATCAGATCACCAGGTAAGCAAATTATTTTAATTATTTTCTTTTAATATATTAGTAAATATACTTTTTTTAATTACATGTAAACTGTTCTATAACTCTATAATCAAACCAAATACCAAGTGCATAGGATTTTATAAAAAAAATAAATAAAAACATAATTATCAGGATGATAAATGATCCGGGTGAGTTTTTTTATTTTATTTATTTATTTATTTTTTTTTTTTTTATAAAAATAAGAATTTTTTATTTTATTTTTTTCATTTGAATACTAAAACTAATGTCTCACTATAATTAGTAAAATAAAATAAAAAAAATCATATTTTATTTGGAAATGCACAAATGAGGTCTCTTATTTGTAGGACATGAAACAAGTCCAAAATTCATTTTTTAAATGGTCCCTTAGAAAGAATGAAAAAAAAATAAAAAATAGATATATATATAAATCAGTGGTTTCGCAGTATGTGGGCTTCCTGGGCTGAATAAAAGATTTTTTACTAATATCGTATTAATGAGTAATTAGGGTTTGGCGTGCTAACTCTGAACCCCATCCAACTGATTTTATTGTTTAAAGAATTTTTAAAACGGAGTGGAATAGAATAGTTATTATTTTATTGCATTTTAATTTTACTGTTAATATTTTATTAGGTTTTGCACGTGCTATAAAAAGGATAATAATAATGTAGGCAAACTGAACAACAACAATATAAAAAGTTGTTAAGTGTTGAAATCATGTAAATAATTAACTCCTTTCCCTTTCCTCAAAGGAAAACACAGAGGGCACTTTGTTTATAACTTGTTTTCCCCTCTAATATGAATGGACTGTTAACTTGTCAAGTTTCTCTTGCACACATGTCTAGATACTCCGAGAGAATAATTGTCTAAGATAATAAAGAATAAATGGCAGAATATAGGATGTTATTTATCAAATATCACTTCAATACGCAGGATATTCCTTTTTCTAAACAACTTGTAGACGAAGAGACTATCTTTATTGTTTATAAAAATGTTAATATCGTCTTAACGGTTTATTAGGCTGAGGGATATTATCTCTTAAAATATCCTCTATTCAATAGATGCGTAATTTTTACAAAATTATTAATAAATGAGTTGTTATAATAAATATTCTGCCAATTAGTGTGACACATAGCTTCCTTGTGTCCTATCATGTACTTTAATGATTTCATTCTTTTAAATGTAAGAGATATGAAATTACTCTGGGCTATATTGAACAAACCATCGAAATTTCTTAAAAATCAGATGAGTACTTTTAAAGATATATAGGCGCTAATAATAATAATAATATGTGCACACGTGGAAGAGCAACTAATGGGCGCAGAAGGTTCAAACTTGGGGCAAACAATTGACTAATTATGACCTATCACCAAAATTTCATAATAATTAGACGAGTAATTTGTGAGATATTTTGGTCCACAATTATGTTAAAATTATTGAATTTGGAGACGTAAAAAATGTTGTTCTTCAGAATGACCTCAATGCATCCTTTACCTTTGATGAGCTCAGAAGAAAAAAGCTAAATTTACTGTTTTATGTTATGAATTCTTAAATAAATTATAATCTAAAGTAAGTATAACACAATTGTGATTGGTGCAACAAATCATTATTGTTTACAATTTTGAGTTTTTTTCCATGAGCTTGAAACTTTGTCGTTAATTTAAGGGATGTTAGTCTACGAATAGCAAACAAAAAATTGTGAATGTATTAAAATATAACTATCTCTTCCCATCCAGCCAAAAGAGGTGAAAAAAATAGAATTATTTTCTCTATTAGAAAACAGCGATTTTTTACTTAATGCAAAAACTTCCACCAAACCTACGATATATTCACTGTATATAGTTGTTGTATAAGCCATTTGGCATTCCCAAGTTAACCACAAGCTGTTTTACTTATTATATTTTTACATATAAACATAAATTCAAATAAATTTAATAAATTGGGTCGTGTCAACAAATTTAATGCAATAAATATCGAATGAAGCTTTGTTGATTGAAAACATAAAAAAAGTTTACATAAATATGTTGAACATGCAACAAAGAATGTTACATATGTTAAATATGCAACATAGAATGTTACATATGTTGAATGTATAACAAAGAATGTTAACATACTTTTATTTACAGTAAAAAAAAATGTAAAACACAATTAAGATAATATAAATATACAGATAGTATATTATAGTATAGTAATAATACTGTAAATACTGAATTGATAAAAATATAAATATTATTCTTCGGTGCATATGTTTTATTGTTAAGTTTAATGAATAATGAATACATTTATTTTAAAAATATTGCTACCAATGGTAACTCAAATAAAATTAACATCTGGTTATAAAAAAAAAAAGTTTCTTTTCATTATAAAAATTTACTGTTTAATAAAATATACTGACGCAATTTCAATCAAATTAGTAATAACAAAGTTTTCTACATTTAAAACAAACATAACTTATACTTAGTAATGATTTCATGGCGTCAAACACTGTGCTTAAACAACGTAAAACAGTAACTTTTTTTTGTTATAAATATATTTTGAGTGTGATATACTAAAATTCAAAATGATTTTTGATATCCATCAGGTTGTGCGTTGTATAACAGATAATGTCAGACTGTCGCAATTTTGTTTTAATTTTTGAAATAACATTTATTGGGATTCTATATGAAGGTAACTAACAAACAAAAAGTTGATAGGACTGAACAGAGTTTAGCTCTGTTATTGTTATCAGTTAAAAACATAATCTCTGTGTAGTTAAGTATTCGACCAAACTGAGCTGGCATCAAATAATTAATTGTAACGTGGCATCAGTAATTATTTAACTAAAAATAGTTAAAAAAGCTGGAAAGAAATGTTTTCTATAAAACAAAAGTGATAATTTTATCCATCAGTGTATAAAAAAACAATATTTCTTTTCTTTTTTTCCTTACACATTTTTTTTTTCTTCTTCTTCTTTATGTAATAAATGCACTATATACAAATAAAAAGAAATCCTTTTTTTTCCTACATCTTTGGATCTTATCTAAACAAAAACTAATAGAATAAAAACAGCAACAAAATATAAAAAATAAATAAGTATAAATCATAATAAGTTCTCCTATAGTAAACTATAATATAATAAAAAAAAGGTTATTTATATTGTTTACAAATGATAATAAATAGACATTAAAAAAAAAAAAAATCCATCTCTAAGTTATAATTTTATCTATGAGATTGATTATTTAAAAAATAATTTAAACAATGTCTTATTATTATAATATAATTATATATATCACAGTCAATATATATTAAATAATGACTTATATAAGAACAAAATAAAAACAGTAGTTTTTCGGGTATTTTGGTCTAAATAACATTCATAAGTTAAAAATTAATACTTAAAATAATTGAATATTAATCATTAAATATAATAAAAAAATATATTATGATTAATTATGTAATAAAACTGGGATAGTTATACACATTTTTATTATAGTGTTAACGATAGTGTGGTTTAAAATTCTTTTAGGGTATTGGGAGTTCAAATCGTTAATATAGGTCAAAAAAATAATTTTAAGGATTTCAGGTTGTTTTTTGTTGTCTTATGAAGGGACACTTAGATAGATAAAAAAGTATTAATTTTCATGGAAAAATAATTTCTTCAAATATCAACAATTGAAATATACATTAATAGATTCTGTAATTTACGAGGGAGTGCCCAAAAGAAATGAGAATTATTTTTATTTAAGGTAACATCTTGAAAACAGTAATCCCCTTCACAATTCTGTCTATTAGATCAGTCCCAACAGTTGTTCCACTGTTGGAAAAATTATTTTTATTTTTCTGAAATAATGCTGTGTAAAGAAAACTAGTCGCTTTTCAATGCTGTGAGGGCAGGAACATTATCATAACCAATAATAGCAATTAAGTTTTTTTTTTCTCCTACAATTGATTCAGCAGCTTGGCAGATAGTAATGTTTGTTCACAAATTCTGAGGTGCAAATTCAATTGTTATACAGAGATCAAATGTGATGACATCATGCACTTTTTGAACATATTTGTAAGTTCTGGATGTTTACTCTTCACAGGGTTAATTTTTTGCCTGGCTTTGAGCTTGCTTCTAAGCTTCCCAATGCATTAAAACTGTTTCTGCCATTTCCTTTACCAGCAAACAAAATTTGATGTTGATGCGTTGCTCCTCAAAGTTTGCTATCACAAAATCCCATAGAAGATTGGGAGGTGAGATATTGGTGTACTATGATGGTTTCTCATACATGTAACTTGGCCAACTGAGCAGGGAGAATTTCTAATAAACATACCTAGTGGGAGAATACAGCACAGCCAAGTCACTTGCCTACAGAAAATAATTCTCTTATTCTAGGGTACCCACTGCTTGTAGCCTAGTAGGCGCCTTACTTGTGTAATTTGTAAGGCATTGGAACAAATGGTGTGGTCAATACTGATCCATTTAGACAAAGAATTGAACCTGTGATCTAAACCTTAATTACAAATGCCTATAGAATCACAGTCACTCTGAACCTCCAATGTAAGTCTGAATGTAACTCAATTTACAGCTAATAAAAAGTTTATCTATTTCAATATTTTAGTTATGTCTTCCTATAATAAAGCATGTTTAAATTACAGAATAACAAGAATAAATGTATAGAGGGGGAATTATGAAGTGTGAGACGGTGGAAGGTATGCTAAACTTGTGAATGCAGTGAGGTTGGTATGAAGGAGTGTACGGGTCAGCTGAGTGGTCTGATAGTGATATCTATCCTGACGGTGTCCTCAGACACCTTCCACGGGCTCATAAGACTTTCACACGATATCATCAGCTCCCTATACAAATAAAAACAATATCAAACAATATATTAAGTAATAATTACATTTTTAATGACTCAAAAAAGCCTTATGTAGGTCAACTTTAAAATCTTTAATAGCAACCTTAATTTTTATGACCAAAAATGTTGAATGAAAGAGGGTAATCATGGGCAATAAACACTTTACGAGTTGAATCATTAAACTCAAAACGGTTTCTTAACTATTACTCCCAAAAGTAAAATATGATTTTAAAAAATTAGGAAAGTATTGTCACCTGTATTTGTTTGGTTTGGTTGAAACAGGCATGATGCCCTTCATGTTCCTATATGGAGAAGTAACTTCCAGCCAAGCACCGAACCTGTCATGTCCCTGCGTTTCTGTTAGCTCTACAAACACAACTGCCAATGCTCTTTCTCTTAGTGCCACCTGATCAAAACAAAAAATATAAATCAGTTACAAAAGTTAATCAAATTTTATATGCAACTATATCTTGAACACTTTAGTCTTTACAAACATAGAAGGAAGGTTCTGGTGTTACAACCTAATATTCCTGACGTTTTATAGGCAATAGATTTATAAATTTTAGCCCTTTTTTTTACCATACATATACAGGGTGGAGCGCGGCAGACGCACGAATTTGAAGAGGGGATTGCTCCCTTCCTATTGGTCCTAGACGGTTGAGAGTAGGGTCATTTGAAAGAGGGGGACAAGAAGTTTATGTTCTACGTGGGTACACAAGCCCACATAGTTAGGGTTTGCGTAAAATTTTTGCAAGACAGATTTCCCGGGCGTCTCATCTCTTTAAGAGGCGATTTAAACTGGCCAGCAAGATCGCCTGATTTGGCTCCTTGTGATTTTTTTCTGTGGGGATACCTTAAATCCTTGGTGTACAGTGATCGTCCCCGAACCCTGGAAGCCCTCAAGAACAACATTCGAGACAAAATTGCCAAAATTCCTGTGGATATGCTTGAAAGAGTGCACAAAAACTTCGAAAAAAGACTGAATCATTGTTTGGAGTGTGAGGGGAACCACTTATCCAATACTTTGTTTAAATCTAGGTCAATTTAAATTTCCCATGTTATTAAATCAGGAAAAAATTACAAAAAAAAAAAAAATTGTAACATGCCCCGCTCTACCCTGTATGTTTAAATAACAGTTTTCTTATAAACAAAACATATCAAATAAATTCTTGTTTTCAAGAAACAGAACAATAATGTGTTTTGGTTTTTTAAACAGTTTAAAATTTTATAGCACACAGTGTCCCCAACAAAAAAGACATATTTTTTTCAATATTATTTGTTCTGTTATTCTACATGTTCCTTTGGTGCAGACAGTTTTTCAAAAAATGTTCTCCTAATATGATTTCTTAATAACCTGTTGCTTTTCTTTAATTTTAGAGTACCAAAAAAGAAAATAACAAGATATTGATTTTCTTTAATTTTAGAGTACCAAAAAAGAAAATAACAAGATATTGATAAGTCAGTTGTGTATTAGCATGAATATGTTCTGGAGGGGAATAAAATATCTAAGGAACCCTAAATGATCCATGTGAATAGAATATAAATTATGTATACATATTATTACTTATTATAAAATAAAATTTGTCACCTTAACGAGAAAGAGGGAGTTGTGACAAGCTAGAGCTACAACGTATCTCCTTTCTTTGTTCACACTTTGAGCAACCTGGAAAAATAAGAGATACAGCAATAGATAATTTGTTCTGTCTAAATCTAGACTAAGTTTAAGTCTAAACCTAGACTAAGTCTGAGTTTTTTAATTTTTCCTAATGTAAAATATATAACTTCAATGTCTAACCAGATGCCCTAAATTTCCTTTTAATTATTAATCTTAAATTAATTTAGATTTGTATTAAATCTAAAATAAAATAAATAAATTACTTTCTTTATTGGAATAGAGACATGACTTTTTTTCCCTTAAAAGCCCCCCAAAAAAGAAAGAGAGAAAAATAATATATACCTTAGCCCTGAAGCCGGCTATCTCCACAGTGATGCCTGCTCCACCAAGTACGGCTACAGAATGTCCCTCTGTGAGATGATCTGTTACTTGGTTTACAGCACCTCTCCAAGCACAGGTTCTCTTTATAGGACATCTCCAGTGAACACAGTTACTACTCTCTCCTTCACATTCCTTCTTATCACTCCACCTATGATAACATCCGTCAAATTAAATTTAAATTCACAAAGAAAATTTTAAATATGGTTCATAATATCAGCTTATTTTGGATGTTTGATTTTAAAGGTTTTAAACTGAGTTCAACTAGTGGGTATCCATCTATCCTATCCCAAGAAACTGCATAAGGTTCAATTCTTGGAACTTCCTATCATTGGTACTTAGTTTATTAATTAGAAATAAGAAACATGTTTTGTCCTCGTTTCAATCAGCCAAAATAATAAAAATGGTTAGCCCTAGCCATGGAGTCCACTCTTGTATTACACCGCTTGAAGAGACGTTCAAACTTTTCTTTTTACATTAAACCGATCCTCTATTATTAATGCTTATAAATACCTAATCGGTTAATTTTTAAAAACTGAGAATGGTCTATTATTTATATTTGCCTGAATTCAGATGTTTTCCTGAGTAAAAGTGGTCACTAGGGCAAGCTGGCTTTGGCCAATGTGAAAAATAATGTAAACATATTTGATTATGTTGCTATGGTATGGCAACACCATTTTGTTGCACCTGGAAAATAACTTTATACCATCGGGCCAGATGTGCTTTGTTGTGCTTGAAAATCTGTTAATAACTGTCGAAACGGTTGCAGGGTTGCAACCGTTTCGATTTTTGGTAAAAGAAGAATATAATCCCAGGAGTGGCCACTCTGTATCCATCCATCACTCCCCAGAAAAATGGTTTTGAATAGGTATAACTACCATTGAATAATAATTGTTCTCTGTTATATTTAACCAGTGTCGTTAGTTTTCTCGTAGCTTGAGTAATTCCTCAAATGAAAAATCATCAAATCATGAATAATAACAAATTAAATACCTAGGAGAGTTGATGTGAAGGTTGGCTATGATTCTCTCGAGAGCAGTATTCCTGGTTGGTGGAGGAGCATGTCTACAGTATGGACATGCGTGTAGCCTAGATGAACACGAAGTACATGTTATGTTAGAACATGCTGAACATGTTGCTACTCCTCGTCCAGCCAGACCACCCAGACATATAGGACACTCCCCTACACTTGCAGCCAGTGCCAAACAGTTGTGACATGAGCATTGATCTCCTGTCTCACACCACCTTGCACCTGCTGAAACATAACATCAATCACAATAATGATATTACACATCACAAGACCACACATCCTAACTTAACATTAAACATTGATTGAACTTCAAGAAAAAAAATATGGCATATTTGAACATTTTTAAATTATTTGCAGACTGTGTGGTGTGAGGTGCTTGTCTAAAGTCTTAAGCCCGCTCCACACTCTTGGCAAGACTACACGAGGGTCGGCGAGTGTGCTAGCCTCGCCTCACCTAGCCATGTCTCTCCTTGGAGTCGGTATTTCAGACACGAGTCAAAGGGATCCCGGTGAAGGGGGTCTCGCCTTAATTCAAACCCTCAGCGAAAATGTGGATGGTACCTCCACGGCTTGAAGGTCAGGAGGTCGCAGGTTCTACAACCTCCTATTCTTTACAGGAGAATTAGTCTCTCTATAATCTCTGTTGTCTCAGGGGACCTACAGTTATGTCTATTGTCTATTCTAAAATGAGGAAGAGGTACTCCCCCACTCTAACCTTAGCAACGGTCATATAAAAGGAAATTTGACCACACTACTACTTGTTGATTTGATTACTCCAAAGTACTCTACTACTTGTTCACTACAGCAAGTTAGTAGACTACTATATAACTTGTTGAAGTAGAAATGGTAAAAACCACTTCTGTATATTTCCTATAGGATTTATTATTTCTAGGTCTAGTCAAAGAACTATAAAAAAATGTTCTGAGAAAAAGTTAAAACGAGAAGAGGACGCTTACACGTATTGTTTATAGAGATTTGTTGTTGTGTTGGAGGATATCTCACTAAAACAAACTAGAAACTAATTCAAAAATTCCAAGTAAAATAACTAAATGCATTCAGAGTAAATAACTTACAAATAATTTTAACGAGTAGGTAAATACTAAATGCGCTTAGAGTAAAAGCTTTGAAACGCAAACAAAACAAAGGAAAGTGTTAAATAAATTGAAAATAATAAGAAAGTAGAATGTTATAAGTCAAATATGGAGGTGAAAACAAGTGAAACAGCATCTATATTAGCTATCTTTACTTTTTCATAATAAACTGATTATTTTTACAATGAGGAAGTTAACTTAATCTGGAGGAAAATATTAAAAATATTATTATAAATCTTTAGAGTTTACTATGAATTGTAAAAACCACCTGTTATATAAATGAATTGGTAAGATAATACATATTACGAAACTAATCAAGTTGTTACTTTATACTAAAGATAATTAAATAATTAGACTAAAATTAATTAAATAAATTAACTAATTAGATAATTAAATTAGAATGTGGTATCGTTATCAGTTATTAAAGTTTTATAGGTTATCTCTAGTTTACCCTGAGTGGGGGAAAGCGGGGTTGGTGGGGATAGTGGAATGAATTGGACACTGATGTTTTTGGTTGAAAATCCGGTCAGAATTGGGAATTGGCAGCCCTGGTGCACCAGTCAGTAGTAGCTCCAGTGTAGTAGCTCTTCAGTTGCTTTTAAATCCCTAGTGGTATTTCGCGATATTGTTTACCTGTGATTTAAAAAAAAATAAAATCGATTTCGAGGCAAGCTGATGTAAAATTTGAGACCCACGACCCACGAAAAGCCTTCCAGCTTCTTCATAATATTCTTCGGATCTCTTCCATTTTTACCAGGTTAATGGAGTTAATTAATTCTCAATAATAATAAATTCTCGTGAATAAGCCTATAGGGTAAAGGCACCTAATATGGCACAGGTAGGTAATATGACATAGTGGGTTTTCTCTTGAACCAAGAGCTAATTTCTGTCAGCGAATAAGTCAACGAAGTATTTATACAGTAGTGCTGCTAGGAAGATAGTGATATATCTTTAACTCCTCACCGTTATCTCAATATTCAGCCATTTCCCAAACTTTGTGTCAACAAAAGTTTATAGTGATTCCTTTTGATCGGCCAAAACTCATGTAATGTAAGTACTTAACTAATATATGTTTACAGATATACATTAAGTATGTTGTGTAGATTAAGGTGCACCCATCAGTATGCATCAGTTATGTTTTCACTCATTGTTTATTTTATGGAAGAACTGATGTGAAAAACGTGATTCCCCCAAATATGGCATATGAAATTTTCCCAAATAAGACCTATGCCATATTGAGGGTGCCTTTACAACGATGCGATCTAATATTCAGCATTTCATAGTTAAACATATTCGTTTATTATATTTATAATAGATAACTATTTTACATTAATATAAGGAGATAAAAACCAGATCATTGCTGTGAGTTTCATGGTATGCCATATTAGGGGGCGACAATTTTTATCATCGTTTTTTGAAGTGAAACTTCTTTGGCGGCGGTAGAGTGAATGTTTTCATGTAGGGAGATCGTGTAACGAAGTTTGCGATTCGAGACTCGGCCAAGATTCCAACATTTTTACAGTTTAACGGAAGTAATGAAACGGAAATTGTGTTTCGATACTTATCCTGGTGAAAGATTTATCTGTAAAAAATCTTTCACCCAGGCGAGCTGCGAACCACTGACATCTGGATCATGAATCAAACATGCTAACCATTATCCCAACAACATTGCCAATAGGAGTGAACACAAAATTGGCATATAAGCGTAATATTAGATGGATAATAATTAGACTATTTATTATTCATTATTTTTTGGGCTCATGGCAACGGGCTTAATTGTATACTTACAAGAAAAAAGTAAAAACTAATTAAATTAATTTAAATGTTAAATTTTTTTTTTCCTTTTAACATTTTTCAGAAGTCTTGTCTTAAATATTTAGTCATTGTAGCGTTGGCTCATTATACTTAAGTAGTTAATCTATCACTTGGATTTGTTTGTGCTTCAAAATTCGCTATTTGGAGGGGTGAAACCTATTGCCGAAAAACACTATGCCATATTAGGTGACTTTCCCCTAAGCATAAAAGTTAAGGTCCTTCACCTTTGAGATTTTAGTGCCTTTCGATGTTGGAAAGATTTTTTTTTTATAGGAAGCTGTGAGTCTCATGTATATTAATTAAGACGTGCTGGTTAGATTTTCAAATGTCTGCATAAAAACAGTGTTACCAATAAATATTTTTTTTTCTATTTGTTATATAAGAAAACAAAATAAGTTTATTTTTTTAAATATTCCGTTAACCCGTGACATCATAAACTCAAACAATAATAACAAAACGTATACTTTTAAACTACAGATGTTATTCATAGAGTAATATTATTTTTTATTTTATTTATTTTTATTTTTTTGCGCACTAAATTATATTCTATGCACTTTAATTACATGTGTGCATATAAGCGTAATATTAGATGGATAATAATTAGACTATTTATTATTCATTATTTTTTGGGCTCATGGCAACGGGCTTAATTGTATACTTACAAGAAAAAAGTAAAAACTAATTAAATTAATTTAAATGTTAAATTTTTTTTTTCCTTTTAACATTTTTCAGAAGTCTTGTCTTAAATATTTAGTCATTGTAGCGTTGGCTCATTATACTTAAGTAGTTAATCTATCACTTGGATTTTTTGTGCAACAAAATTCGCTATTTGGGGGGGGGAGGGCCTCTTTGATGTAAAATGAAACCAAAACTATCATAATCCTTTTTTGATTAGACAATTAGAGCTATGACGCAATCTTATTTAATTATGACTGCCATATTGTTTCAAAATGGAAGAATTTGAGGTATGGTTTAAATATCACAAATAAATATTTCTTAATGAATTCATATGTCAGCAATATCATTTTACTCATATCGCATTACTTACATTATAATTTTAACAAATTATATTTTTATTTGTGTTTTAATTGAAATCTGAATCATCTACAGAGAATCCCCCCCCCCTTCAAAAAATTGCATTCGGTTGAATGCAATTTTTTTTTTCTAGGATTAGAATCAAACAAGTATTCAAGGAGCAAGTTGTGAAATAGAAATTAAATTTTGGAAAACAAGTTGCACGCATTCTTTAGATTGTTACTCCCCTCTGTATTCTCTATAAGGGGAGAAACAAAGTAAAGAAGTGCCAAAAAATAATGTAAATTAAGAAAATTACAACTAATTTAATTTCCAACCTTATAACCTTCAAAACTAAAAATATGTTTTTTGTCGTAATATAAAAATTAAAGTTGTTTAAATGGTTTTTCGTTTTGTTTTAAAATAATACAATTAAGTGTTACTGTGAATTTCGCATATAAAAATTTTATTAATGTAAATTATATTTACTAAAATGCTCGATTTAACTCTAGAATAATGTTAATTCATTCATTATTCACCAAAATCCAATATGATGAATATCGTGATAATGGATTTTTTTTAGGTGTAAGAACTCCAAATAATGCAATATTGAAACCTTAGGTAATTAACGTTTTATTTAGCNAACAGATACGGGTGCAAAGGCGAGTGTTATAGTATAAGTAAAGGCGGATGCAGTCAAAAGCAGCTGTGACTAGGTAGATCGTGCAATAGTTTGAAGGTCACAAAACTAAAGACCTGACAGCTTACTACGGTTATATTTTTATATATACGTAAGTTGCTCACTAGGGGGCACGAAGTCCAACATGCGGCCATTGCGTTATTCACGCACTTATGGGCCCTGACACTCTCGATTCATGATACTTATCTATCGACTTATCGACATTCGTTCTTGAACTATAACTATAGTCACTTTAAAATACGAGCACACCCCAACCAATTTTCCTTCAAAGCAACTTGAAAGTCTAAAGTTCGCTCTCACGAGATTATTTTTAACAGTTGGATGTTTGACCATCAAAAATTGGATGGCAAATTGTGTGGTACATAGCTTCCTAGCATCCTATCACGTATTATGTTGATGTTATGCTTTTACAACCCAATATAGTCTAATTTATTTCATTGTTACTCCCCTTTTAGCTTCTGAGCTTTACTGATTTTTTTTTTTTTTTTTTTTTTAGGAAAACTTT
>KZ652048.1:221384-239118 GCA_001010745.2 Gerris buenoi
GTCCCTTCCTTCTTTTCTTCATTATAATAACCTCCCCACCCAAAACCCCATCTTTCAACATTCTGTCCCGTTAGGGGATGAGTTATTGTTTGTTTTAATATGGGGGGCCTTTTTCTATAATTCTACCCTATATGATCTATTATAGAAAAGGGGCCCCTAAAAGGGGGGCCCTTTTCTATAAGAGTACCGAACTGCTTTATCTAGGTCTGCATACATGCGACTTCTAGATTTTTTTTTTTTTTTTTTTTTTTTTTTTTTTTTTAAATTGGGGGTTAAATATTAAATCCCGGGTTTTCAAATATGTTGAAACTGAACTCGGAGCGATTTCATATTTACGGAATGCTTCTTTGTTTATTTCTTTATCTGCATCTTTGAATAGACTAATTTTTTTCAGGAAGTGATAATTTTCTTATAGACATTTGCGATGAGTAAATTAGCGCTGTAAAAAAATCAAGCACTTTATAAACGTCCAAAACGAATTTTTATACTAAGACGGACTAAGAGATTTCTCAATTCTGTGCAAAAATGATTCCTATTCCACTTAAACTAGTGGCGGTAGAATACGCAAAATTATTAGAGTGCTACAACCATCCTTTTCTAACATTCAATTCATATTTATTGCAATATGCTCGCTTCAATCATAAAAGAATGCTTTCCTTTTAGCTTTGCCTTAACTCCGCTAAGTGCGAATAGATAGTTACTTTTGTCTCTTTCCTAACTCCGCCATATATTGGAATAAGTAGGTAGTAACCAGTGTAAAGTAGCAAGTAAACAGTGTGATTTTAGACTTTATATTTAATGAAGGTCCAATAAGGAACTTCGTTGCTACCGGGTGTCCCGCGACCACACACGCATTTTAGTTTCTTTAGTTGTTTTGATTAGAATGACCATAGTGCTTGTACACTCTAAAGCAATAAACAAATTAACAAATTTATTAAAAAAAAATCCACAAATTGAAATTTAATTTCCAATTTATTACATAAACTACTTTTACTTCATACTACAAAGAATCCATAAAGAAACCTTGTCTAAATCATCAAAGAAATCTTAAAATAATTTTCTAAAAAATGTCAAACTGATACATTCAGTAAAAAACAACAAAAAACAAACCAGTAGTTAATAAATCGAGAGAAAATGCCATAAATTTGGTCTTTAATAGACAGCGTGAGGATAAATTAAGCTCTAAATTTTACAGAAATAACATTAATAAAGAAAAGAACAACATAAATTTGAGAAAAAAAACCAGATTAATATTATTTGGGGGAATAAACTAAAAAGGCGATAAAACTAAATTTAAGGTCTGTAAGTAGACAGACCCACAGGCCGAGAATCAGTGTTACCCACTGAGAGGGAATCTTTAAAGAACCTCAGGTCTATGTTTAGTACTTTTTGTTACATGTGGCTCGCTATAATTAGCTTTTGAAATCCAAACACTGTCTACGACAAACAACACCTCTAAGGAGGTAACGCTTATTTAAAATTAGACAAAAGCTCGTTTTGAAAAGAATAAAAGGACCTCACAGACCTTTTCTTTAAGAATTAAAAAAGGCCTTTAAATAATAAGACGTACATCAACCTGAAGCTGAGAAGAAATAATCGGGTGCGTTAACGACCCACGGTAAGCTTTATTAATACTTCAGAAGCATTTCAAACCATACTCGACTCCCTTTCTTATGTTGATTTAAATATATTATTACAACATGTGGTTGTAATCTACCATTCATTCAACTATAATGGCTCCAAACCTTACACACTTTAACTCAATTTAAAAAAAAAAAAAATGTTTGAGACTCTCAAAAAAAGTTTAAACATAAGTTTTAGAAACAGAATAAACATGTCAAATATGTATTTGAAATAGCACAATAACCCATTATTTAAGTAATGCATATTATACACATAAATCATTCATTAAATACGCAACATACCTACATATTTATAATTAAGAGTTTACAATGCCGCCAAAGTCAAATAAATTCTCAAAGAAACATTATTTCAATTATGTAATAAAATATTTTACATAATAAAATGTTAGCAAATAATGAAGAAAAACATTAGAATAATATACAAGGCTATCATTATAACAATTAATATACATGTATTATAATTTTAATTATTATAATAATTCCCTTATATTCCAATTCTGTGTACAGACCTGGAATATAAGGGAATTATATAAGGTGTAGCCAAGTGGTAGAATATTAGGCTTTCATTCCAGGAAGCTTGACAAGACAAAGAAAAGATCATGCCCACCTGAAACAACTCCACCAAGACCACCTAAAGGACAAGAATGACCACCGAACTCACTCTCATCTCTACACTGATGGCTCCAAGACCCGTGAAGGGACCGGCTGTGCCTATGTCTCTTCATCAGACCAAGGAATGTTCTCCTGCTCTAAGTGGAGTTCGATCCTCACAATAGAACTGGAGGCCATCCTACATGCTCTAAATTCAGCCATAAACCAAGGACTAGAAGCAGTCACAATTTATACGGACTCAAAATCAGCTATAGCGGCTTTAGATAAAATGTACATTCAAAATTTGACAGTTTTCAAAATTATAAATTTGATAGCAAGGACAAAATTAAAGGTACGATACTGTTGGGTACCTACCCATGTAGGAATTACCGGAAATGAGACAGCCGACTTACAAGCGAGACATAAAAGAATGCTTTCCTTTTAGCTTTGCCTTAACTCCGCTAAGTGCGAATAGATAGTTACTTTTGTCTCTTTCCTAACTCCGCCATATATTGGAATAAGTAGGTAGTAACCAGTGTAAAGTAGCAAGTAAACAGTGTGATTTTAGACTTTATATTTAATGAAGGTCCAATAAGGAACTTCGTTGCTACCGGGTGTCCCGCGACCACACACGCATTTTAGTTTCTTTAGTTGTTTTGATTAGAATGACCATAGTGCTTGTACACTCTAAAGCAATAAACAAATTAACAAATTTATTAAAAAAAAATCCACAAATTGAAATTTAATTTCCAATTTATTACATAAACTACTTTTACTTCATACTACAAAGAATCCATAAAGAAACCTTGTCTAAATCATCAAAGNAATAATTTATTGTTTATTTTAATTTGTCTTTCAATGTAATATTGTTTAATCTTATGAAAAATATTATTGATTTATTTACAATAAAAAGACGCAGATAAAAACAACACATCTTAAGATTTTTTTTTTTTTAAAAAGAACCGTAAACAAAAACAATCATCAATAGATAAAGTTTCAATGTATCTAATTTAACTGAGTTGTAAATAATTATTGTAGACTATTTATTTATAAATAATATATATATATATATGTGTAGATATATAACTACATAGTATCTATAACAAAAGATTCAAATAAGATTTGTTTAGCCTTGGTTAATATACATTTTCATGTTTTATGCATACATTTTCTTTAAAATTATTCAATAATAGAATTAAAACTAAAAACATTCATTGATTTTAAGACACATAGTCTGGAAATTAGTGGTGCCAAATAGCTGCCTCGCGTCCTATAATATAATTGGACGGAAGGATGCATATGATTAATCTGTTTCGATTCCAAGTGGAGTCACATTTATTTTTTTAAAGTTTTTTTTTTAAGTGTTTTTAATATAACAATCGATCATTGGAATTTTAATTAAAGTATGTCTGGTACTTCTTTACTTGTACACATTTTTCTTCTCTTACACTCTTACTGTCCCTACACGGGGGCACATATCAATGGCACGGTTTACATTCGGTGTTCTTTTATAGGTTTAAAATCAGCTCTCTAGATTCTAGATAGTTTTAATTTATGTGAAGTAAATAAATTCGGAACTATGTATTTTTTTTTTCACTAACATTATGTATAACAATGACAATTATATCATCAACATTACATATGATTCAACAGAAAATTTAAAAACGTAGTATATAAAAAGTTCTTTTAGCGAATTTTCAAAGAAAATTAAGCTATTGCAATGGCTTCAAAATTTTTGTAATGAAAATGTTTGAAACATTTTTTCATGGAAATCCAACACTTTTTTTTAAGTATTTATGTATGTATGTATATATGTGTATGTATGTATATATGTGTCACTCCAGACGATATCTCCCCTTAGGATGCACTTAAAAATTTCAAACAAATTTTAAAATGTCAATAATATCAAAAGAAAGGATGAGTTCGTTGGCCAGAATTTTTGGAGTACATTTAGGGGTCAAAATTTGACCATTTAGGGTCAAAAATAGCATAAAAACATGTTTTTCCATTTTACCCCCCTTTTAAATGGAAATATGATAAAAGTGTACATAACAACAATTACTGTACTCTTAAAGAGCTTTCCAACGATGTGCATCTTGAACGATGTGCATTTTAGTGTAAATACTATTTTGACTTTTCTACCCTTTACCCGTGTACACCATACCGGGTACACGTAAATTTTGGTACACGTAACAATTTTTTTTTCACCCATCCAAATTTTTCTATATTATCATAAGCCAATAATACGCAGATTTCTTTGAAAATTCGCTCATTAAGTCATGGTGCATGACTGGAATTTTTATCTTGTAATTATTAATCGTCCGATGAGGACATTTTCAAGATACATATATGAAACAGAAACACCTAAATCTTTCTATATCACATGCTTTGTGCGAAATAAACCGATTCAGCAGATGGTAGAAACTTATATAAGACCGACAATGGACAAATTACGACCTATCGCTAAAACCAATTTCTACATATATAAAAGTTGAAGACAAACAAAGAACTGATAATGTTCCCTGACCTCTGAAACGGATTTTGAATTCGGAGACATAAAAAATTGTTTGTTTTTAGAACGAACAAATAGCTTCTGTTAACTTCAGCGAAAAGGGGGGAAATTTAAATTAATTAGAATTAGAAAATAGCAAGTCGTAAAGGCAAAAAATCATTGAAGTAGGCAATACGATACGAGGAAGCTATGCGCCACAATAATTGGCAGACAATTTTTAAGATAGAAAAGCATGAAAGTTTGAATACATATATTAATGGATATAAATTTATATAATATTCAATGTTATAATATTCAATGTTATATCATTTGACTGTAAAACTATAATTGTATTTTAACGATACGCGCATTTAATTTGAACTATCAACTGGAATATGCCCAGGGCAACAATCCCATGTGCATTTTTATTTAATGCTTTTAGGAAAAACCAACGTGTATTTTATGTATAAATATATAAATTATTTTCTCAAGGCTTAAATATAACGAGTTATTTATGTCGTAGATAAATTGAAAATTGATTGGTCTAAATATTATAAAGTATAGTAGAACTAAAGTCTTAACTCACAGAGTTTGTAACTCGGGCTGCTTTGTTCTAAATCAACTTTAAAACCTTGACCTGGTAACTCCATCTATCTCTTACTAGCAATTAAACAAATTTAACAAACAATAACTTTGACTTAACTATAAAATACTGAAAAATACTTAAAACAATTGTTAATTTATTAATAAACTATAAAAGAAGTAATTTTATACTTTGTAGGTTACGCTTGATTCAACTCGGAAAGCATCTTTTCAAAACAAGTTTATTAATTATTGTTAATTTTATACGAGGAAAAAACAACAAGAAGGAGTCAATATTAATTTATAGTGAGTTGGAATAAACATGTTATAACAACATAAGTAGGTAGACGCATTCATATACTATAGAGATCATTAGTGTGACATCACAAAAGCTTTCGAAAATTTAACTCGGTGTTTTTTTTTCGTTCCTTTCCCTTATCACTAGTTATTAATCCCATTTAATTTTAATGGCGTTTTTTTGTTTAATTTTTATATAATTAATTACTAAATTATTACTGATTTCTAAAGCAGCCCCTACACTATCAAGCCGCTTGATCAAGATCAAAACAGCGCCTCAAGCATGAGTAATAGTCTAGGAACCCGTTTGATGCTTGAGTCAAGCCTTGACGGAGATTGATGGAAAGTTTGAATGATTCAATCGGCTTGACGGAGCGCTTGATTGTCTAGAGCAATTTTGATTAAGAATTCCGTCAATCGCCTGCACGACACCCCAAATCCTGATTCGAAACCATGGTATCTACACAATATTGATTCACTACAGTCCACAAATGAGTGTTGATGAAGAGATTGATGGGATGCTTGATGCGCTATGCGCCCAAGGCGGCTTGAAGCTCGTGTCCATCAGCTTGACGCGATGTTTTGATCAAGCGGGTTGATAGTGGTTGGGCTGCTTAAGACGTTTACCCTTTAAACGTTATTATACTAAGTCTATTTTAACGAGTGCAATTAGGAAAATATTAAAAACTTTCGTTATAGTTGTTTAAAATGAGTACTTGTGCGAGTTCAATTGTTCAACTGCGAAGGGTCAAAGGTCAAATATCAACGGAAAACCTATTTGGGTTATTAATCTTTATACTTGATTTTTCGTATTTCCTCTTGCAATAAAAAATCAGTGGGTATGTCCGAAAATAAAATCTCCTCTAGTTTTGGATATATAGAGTACCTATATATTTATAGAGTAGGTAGGCACAATAATAAATTGGTAGAAAGTCTCTAATTAGTAGAGTCCTCTAAACATAGCCACAGCCACAAAGCAGAAGTATAGGCACATTAAAACAAGTCTAGTACAACAAATGGAACATACTTGACGAAGTAATTATGTACTCGTATATGAGAAGGTTTAGTAGGAGTTTCATCGGACAAATATTTGATTGAAACTTAGTTTTAATATGTATATAAGAAATAGTTGTTCGAGTTAGTTGAACCGATTTGTTTTAACGATATAACAAACATATATATAACGTTATCATTATTATTAAAATAATTTATATAGTTTTTACCTTTTAACTTTCAAATATAAATATTACAAAATTAAAATAAATGTTTTTACCTATATTTTAAAAATAATACAAAAAACAGTTGTATAAATTAGTTTGTAAGACAAGGTAATAAGCTATAAAATAATCACGGATCACTGATTTCACTCCAGATTCAAGCTCCATAAAACACCCCATAAGAAAAAAAAAAAAAAAATCATAAAAGGCATATATCCTTTAAGTTGTTTATAGTAAACTGTAATTATTTTAACATTCTAAAAGTAAAAACAATATAAATGAATAGTTGTAAATTTCTCTTTAACATGATCTTAATGTATAAATTTCTGTCATTCTAGAATATATATTATTTATTAGTATGGCAATGAATATATATTACATTTTTATGATCTAGTTACATAATAAATTAATTAAGTACATGTATAGTGTAAAGAAAAAATTACATTAGACATGTATTGGATAAAATACCTGACTTACGAGTACATATTAAAAATGTATTAGATAGATAAAATACCTAATTAAATGACCAATAAAAAGTTTAATAGTTTTCCCTTTATATATCAATCTGTGTGTAAGTTAAGGCAAGCGTTGTTTCAACAGGATATTTTACAGCGGAACAATCAGTGAATATTAAGACCTTTATATCAGCTGTTATTTTCCGAGACATTTAATTTAGTTAGTTCAGGTATTATTGACCTTTTTAAAAACCACGTTGTCAACTAGTTTACCCTTTCTCACGTGAAAACAAGGCAACCAATTAAACAAAGTTTAGTTCCTTTATTTTATTTGCCTTGATTGATCCAAGACTCATTCTTTATTTAAATTGCAATTGAAAATTCAAAATTACTGTAAAAATAATGTTAGTAGGCACTCTAATAATGTTATTTGGCAGGCATCACTTTCAATTTTGATTTTTTAAAAAAAAAACATGACATCTCAAATAAATATTTAAATATATTTGTCGATTTATGCTAGAACAATAAACCTAACGCCATTTTAATAAGCCACAAAATCACTTTAAAATTACCTGTACAATTTTTTCTAAAATAACAGGCATATCACCGCAGGAGTTTCAAGCTTTAAAAAATAAAAAATTGAATTTTTGAAAAAAACATGGTTATAATGTGGTCTTATAATCAACTTATGTGGTTGATAAGCTTAAATACTACCCTATTAAAGACTACCCTATTTGATATAACATACGGCATACTTTGACAAGTTGCATACAATAGCCGAATAGCCCAAGCAAGTGACTATCTGAGTAGGGAATTCACAGAATATAAAACAAACTGACTTATTTGACAGGCCGTTTTGTCAAGAAGATTATTGGTATATGTGCCTCTACCAATGTACGATCAACTTTAATCTCTCCTACATCTAATGAACTGTATTATCAACTTCATGCTGCTGAATGAGTAAGAATCGAGATATAATCTGTAGGAACCATACTGTTCCCTTTAGGGTACTCTCTCTAAATTTTAAAGTATTTTTATTGAAAATAAATCAACCTGTATAACAATAACACTACTTGACGAGGAATTAAACCCCAATGCCCCAATCTTCCAAACATAGATTTTTAATGATACAGAATGCGGACAATTCAGGACAAATAAATGAGATAACAGAAAAAACTAAGTTCATAAAGCGTGATTTCTACAACTTGTGTAATATTTTTTGTTTTAATCAGGATGTTCATTTGTTCCTCCGACGAAGAATTTAGGCTTCTGTTAGCTTTGTGAGATACAACACGAAGAAAATGGGTGCATTAAATAAATTAATAAAAAGAGAGGAGTTCGGCGAGATTAACCGTCTGTGCTGTGAATTGAGTTCATTTCAACACCGGTTATTCTCATATTTTCGAATATCCCAAGATCAATTTCAGGAATTACATACTCTCCTAGAACCTAAAATATAGAACCCAACAGGAGGGAACACGGTGGTAAAAAGGAAAGGCAACAACAATCAGCTTGGATCTACAATAATAACATCTAATTTAATATATCTGTTGCTTCATCAGTCACAGTCATGTTTCCAATCCACCGTGAACTCTGTGGAAAATACAACAGCTCATCTGTCCCCGGCGGACTGAATTAGTTCACCGTGGTAGGTTACCTTCTGTTTCACCAGGATAGTACTGTATTACAGACCACAGGATCCGCTTCCCAGCTTGACCAAGCTTTCAACACAGAGCAAAGGAGATAACAGTAGAACATTTGAAAGAAAACTATGGGTGAACTTGTACCCGTCTATTAGTAAACAATTACTTACTATCTCATTTAGGAGATAGAGCAGGCACAGTGTAGTCATCATGTAAAGGATTATAGATTATAGTAAACTTTAAACTAGGTCAAGACAAGACCTTTTTAAGACTATAAGGATAAAACATATGTCACAACAACAACAAATGGAAACGCTTAACGCTTTCCATTTTAAGAACTTTTTTAAAAATTACAGGAAGCGAAAAAAAAAAAATTACGACTTTTTCAACCCTTTCAAATAAGGAAATCTAAAGTAAGCTTGAATGAAAGGCCTTTAACGGCTTTTAAATTATATAAAAACAAATTAAAAAGCTAAATATGTAGCGCGATCGATCAATAAAATAGTTTATAAGAATATATAGGAATAAATATATGTACCTATTTTCACTAAAATTAACTTCCCTGCACTTAGGTGATGGAAAGATTTGGATTAGCCAATACGCCCAATAAACGTTAATCAACGGAACGTTGTGATTGCAACGTGGTACTGGTTGTAGAATAAGAATTGAAACCCTTATCAGCTGTTTGAACTCATTTTTAGTGCCATTAGTTGTCATTTGTATTGCTACTAGTAGAAGCCAGCGTGACCGAGGGACTCTAAGCGTCAGCCTGTCTACTCAGTAATCAATGAGTCGAGGGTGACACTAGTTCGTGAGATTGATCCTGTACCATGATGCTCTGATTGACATCTATGAATCGAGGGCGGAACACGGTTCTCTGCCGCAGTGTTCTGATTTGTATCTGTGAGTCAAGACCGGTGCCGGGTCATGGGTGTGATCCCACGCTTTAGCGCTCTGGCTTGTATAGCTCACAAATGATCATACCACACTCGTTTCAATGGTACATAATACAGTGGTAAGATGTATGAATTGGCTGGAACTCTCTACCAAGGGGTTAATAGAGTGGGTCTAATTACTAGGATAGAACAAGTGGTACGTCCCACCCGTGCCACTAGTGGCACCCTGTGGTAATATTCAGCGCCATTTGGGGAAGTCTTTAGCGCCAGTGAGACAAGTAGAAATAAGAAAGAGTTTAAAAATTGATTTCAACCTCTATGTCAGCTTCTACACTGATTCTTTCTCTTACGCTTTCTCTTACGCTTTTTATTATTATTATTATTTTTTTTTTTTGTCTTAGAATATTTATAGTAGTCTAAAGTGTTTACAATAAAGTTATTTAGTGGAGAAACGTGCTTGTTTATTGAAATTACAAGTATTTAGTATATACATGTGTACTTGTGTACTTACAAGGTATGTCGAGAGGTGGGTATCTGTAAGGTCTGGGTATTTCCCTTGGTTCCAAGCTGCTGTCTACTAGATGTATAGAGGGCGCTGCAAGTTCACCACTTCCTCCACCAAGGCAATCCAACACCCGCACCGTCTGCAAATAAAAAATAAAATAATAACTAGAATAGGTTATTACAGTGGTAGGTAATTAGGTTACAGCAAATATAGTACATATTTGTAACCATGTAAAGTGCGCAGAGGTATATGGTTCTGCAGTTTTATTTCTCTACTAGAACTAAAGGGATATTACAGTGGTAGAGTAGAGTTAGGTACCAGCAGGAGTAGGTTGGATCCGCTAGGCATACATTTTTTAATATTTTGATGGACTGCAGGGTGTAAAAAAAGAGTTTAAAATATCTAAAGAGGTTATAGTATGGACCAAAATAAACAAAAAAGTCTTAGTAAATATGGGTCCACAAACTATAGAGGTTTCGGAGATACCTTTTTCTTTGACCTAGATCGCCTGATTTAAACCCCCTATTTATTGGGGATATTTGAAAACATTAGTAGGTATGTGGTGCTCCTGTAAATTGCCGTTACATTGCGGACCCATGTTTACTAATTTTGGATTCATACTATCTCTTTAAACACTCGTGTAAACAATTTACACTTTTTTTTACACCCTCAATATTCATTTATAGCTTTTTAATCTAATGACCTTCCATTTGACCGACATTCTCATTAAAAAAGGTCAAATTTAATTAGCGAATAGTTGAAAAATGTCACACGTATGTGACAAGTGTGTTTTTCTTTGTTTTTTAATCAGCGTATTATACTGCCTTTGGATGCACGTTCAGTCTTAACTCAAGTTATTCGATAATAGTCAATTAAGTCTATTTAAATGCTAAGATAAATTAAACAATCGAGTTTGTCGGACCGATAAAGTCGAAGAAATCTTTCTATTACACAATAGTGATACTAAATTTAAATGCCATAATCCCTGTCTAATTTTTATTTATTTATAAATAAACTAAACATACTAATAAAGTGTTTAACAGGGTGATTGTTTACACTTTGATTTTGATTTCAATCATTAGTACATTACGCGTCTAGTGCGGAAAGCAGAATTTTGCATGCGAGTGTGGAGTAGTGTGCCGAGAGGGTAGTAAAACCACACGAGCAAAGCGAAATAAAGTTTTCGCGAGATGCGTGCCGTAGTTTATCTACGATTGTTGGATTTTAATAATACTCGTAAATGCAGAAAAAATCTTTAATAAACTTTCTGTATGAAAATTCGTATTTCTCTTTCGATAAATGACATTAGTTCATTAGTTGTATTTTGTGCCGCATTAATTATTTCGGAAGGAGTATTATTCTCCACATTTTCGACGTAATGACATAAATCAATAATTGTTTTTCACTAAAAACTCAATATAAACAGTTACTTTAATTAAACAAACAGCACATTAGTTTAGGTAAACGTAAAAAAATCTCTAATCGTGCGTTAAGGCGAAGAATTCTTCTTTTTTACCGCAATAGGGCAGGCGGTAAAAAAAAAGAGGAATTAGGAAACACACATGCTCAATGTATACAAGTACGTAAAGAATCACTTTCTATCAAAAGAGAGATACAATGTTTATATTTCGTATTAATCGTAGATGAAACATTTTTATTAATACCTCGGGAACTTGAGTACTCTCTAGAAAAATGACTTGTATGATTAAATTCAAAACTGGAGTGTAATATTATTTTATATATGTTTTTCCATTAAAGTCGTTGGAACCGATTATGGGCATAGCTCCCAATTTTATAGTGTTATAATAATTTTTTAAATTTGTTTTGGGGTATGATTTTTCTGAACGTGAATGCTAAATTTCATCGAAATAGGCCCAGTAGTTTAGTCTTCACTCGTCTGCATTAGATTACCTACGGACAATTTTTAGAAACCAAATCAGGGGACCTTAAATCGTAAATCCTTCAAAATCTCAATTTTAAAATCGAATTTTTGCTGCACGTAACTTTCCCTAACTTGCACTACGTATTTGAGAAAGTACAAAAAGTTGTGATTACTTAATGAAATATTAAGAATGTTTGATAAAGTTAATTTTGATGTTATTTTATTTATTTTTTTTTAAATAATTAAAAGATATCATCCAGCAATACAAAAAAATAATGTATTTTGAAATATGAAAGAAATGAAGAAAGAAAAAAAGATTTCAACGAAACGTAATTAATTTAAATGAATCGCTGAGGCGAGTGAAGAAAATAGAAAATAATAATGCTGATTACAGCAGGTGTTTTGTTATTAAGATATAATTCAGTTTGGTTGTTATAAGAGACGATTACTTGCACCTGGGCGGGGCGGTGCGCTGCGCCGCGCCATCTAGAAATGGAAATAACTCTCACCTTCCAAGAGTTCTGGAAATAATAACAAACTATCTACACCTATACATCTTAGATTGATAATCATTTCTCGACACAATCAAAATCAAAAAGAAAAACAAATTATGCAATATTTTAACATTTTGTGTAGAAACACGGAATAATACCATTTCAACTTCTACATAAATATTGACAAGGAAATGATTTGAAACGGATCATTATTATAGAATGATCAATGATCTAGTCTTAATACCTTAGTAGAAATTGCATATTATTGTATTACTAATTTTAGGATTCATTTATAAAAAAATATATATATCTGGTTTCCGGATAATTATAATGCTACTGCATGGTGTCGCTTCGAATTACAATGATGTATTTTGTTGCCATTTAATTTAAATGTTTATATTTTTTTATTTACATAGTCTAAATATATAAAGAGAAAGTGCAGCGAGAATTCACACTTTTGACAATAATTTATACTGCGTCATATCTTCCTTTCAAAAAAAATCTAAACGTAGAATCAAATAAATTTACAAGACTTGTGCTGCTAAAGAAATGCATTTTTATCGGGGGAAATAAAAAAAGAAAGAAGAAAATTTGCGATATCCTTACAATTGAAATCAAATTGAATTTATCTACTGAATATGTTGGTTAGTGCATTTCAAACAGCACTGCAGCATCGCAATTGAATCTGTAAGGATCAATTTATTTTAATGCGATATTGTAAAGGACTCGACGAGAGTGACGAGAAAACACGCTGGTTGCTCGTCTTTGACGCGTGTTCATAAATCATCCGTAAAATAAATCATATATTTATTTCACGTACAGGTCACCTAGTATGCAAAGAATATAAATGTTGCCCCAATTAGTGATTAGTTTATTCACCTAGTCCACCTTATCAGTTTGTGTAATAAGCCTCTACTTATTGTCTTTATTCTTAATTATAAAATAAGCCTAAAATAAACAATTCTATTGGTACTGTTAAAAAATATGTATATATATATTTAATGGCCACAGTATTGAGTATAAGTATGCGTGTCACTAAAAATAAAAGCGAGGAGAGTTATCAAATTTTCTTTTCTACCTACTGAGCATTCGCCTTTTATTTAATTTAAAGAAGTTAGTGGTAGGATTGAGTAAAAGAATTGAATTTAATGCAAGCGTTCTTTGGGGTTTTGTAAAGAATACGCCCAAGCTTTTATTAAAACATTTGAAATTTTTAAAATGTTGGTTATTTTTTTTTTTTGTTTTGCACTATTCTGTTGGACAAGAAAAAAATATGTATTCTCTTTATATAAATTATGTTTATTTATTAAGTTGCTTTGTTTCGAATAGTCTCTAAATTTCCTTCGTATAAATGTGGAAAGTAATTGATTTATCGGCTGTTCCAAAGAATAAAATTCAGAGAGAATTGATATTTTTTGAAAATCTGTTCAAGGGGTCGATGGTCGATATATGACTTAAATTTGTCAGTGTTCATTTTAACCTCGGTAGATCATAAAATAAAAGTCCAGTCATGCACTATGACTTAATAAGCGAATTTTCAAAGAAATCTGCGTATTATTGGCTTATGATAATATAGGAAACTTTTGGTTTAGAATTTGGATGGGTGAAAAAAAAAAATGGTACTCACGGGTACAGGGTACAAAAGTAAAAATAGTATTTACCCTTCAAGATGAACATCGTTGGAAAGCTCTTTAAGAGTACAGTAATTGTATGTACAATTTTATCATATTTTAATTTAAAAGGGGGGTAAAATGGAAAAATTTTAACCCTAAATGGTCAAAATTTGACCCCTAAATGAACTCCAAAAGTTCTGGCCAACAAACTCATCCTTTCTTTTATTGCTGATATTTTAAAATTTGTTTGAAATTTTTAAGTGCATCCTAAGGGGAGATATCGTCTGGATTGACACATATATACATACATACATACATAAAAAAGTGCTAAATTTTTTGGAATCGATTCAGAATGGTCTGAAACGGATTTCCATGAAAAAAATTTCGATGAAAAAATTTTGATTACAAAATTTTTGAAGCCATTGTATAGGGATAAATTCAACTTGTTATGATTGAAACTGATCCTATCATAATAATTATAAATTTGTTATTCTTTTAGGTTAGAAAAAGTGAGTTTTAGTTCCTTAGTTTCCTTTAAATAACTAGAAGCAGCAAGCAGCTTCCGTCGTTATCTTATCTTAATCATTTTTCTTATCACTTAACATAAGGCCTTAATACAATGACGAGCTTTAATTCCGAACATGTCCTCGATATTAAATAAATATAAACCTTGAGTTCATCTAACTCTATTAATGTCTATTTAATTAATATTATTTAATATTTTTAAAAAAAGAATCCTTGTAATTTACAACGATAAAATATTGTGCGATTTACCCGCATAACCTAATGACAATCTAATTACCTTCAACCATTGTTTTTAATTATAATCTTCCAAATCATCGTTCATTGAAAAATATATCAATAAAAACAGCTGTCACAAAGAAATACGGTAGTTATTAATTAATTATTATTATGATTCTTTTTTGTTGTTGTAGTTATAATACGATTTATTGTTAATTAGTTGCAGAGAATTGTGGGTCGAATTTTAGATAAAAGAAAAATATTTGTCCCTGGGTCATATAATCGTTTGACCGAGACACCTTAAAGTATTAATCATACTTTAATACCATACACAGTATGTAATCTGATAATTGTTTATTTCACGACTGAGTAACTATGTATGTCTTATGATTAAAAGTTCTTTTCTTTATTTCATTAGCAGTTTTGCCAGTTGTTTATATTTTTTATTATTTTTCTCGCAATACCCTATCAATTAAAGAGTAGGGTATAAAAAGAAGGAATGATTTGCTTCTCTTCGTTTAGAGTAAAGTCAATAATAATAATACAAAAAAAGCTTTGTTTCTTTTAATTTTACAAGTAATAATAATTGAAGAAATTACCCATCACTTGAATGCTTGCTAGGAAGTAATACCTTTATATGCAAATTCTTTAAAAAAAATGGCAGAGAAAATGAAGGACAGGAAGCTTTTTTAATTTTTATACATCTTGATAAAAAATCTCGAAGCGGTAGAAAAGTTTTTTTCCTTCGTGTTTTGGAAGCCCGTGCGAAAAAATAAAAGGTTTCTTTACTTAACCCGTGTGGGAAATATTTTGTTACTTTTTTCTTTCTTTAGATGAGGACACACAGATGCAAAATGCAGATGGGTTTATGAACGCAAAGATTGTTTGTTAACTCCTTTAAAGGTTATAACTTGACTGGTGTTTATAACCTGCGAAGTTTATGAGAATGAGAAAACTAAAACAGAAACACAAGGGATATGGAAGGTTAGTTTGGTTTTAACCTTAGTTTAACATATACATACATACACACAAATACACAAACACACACACACACACACACACACACACACATATATATATATATATATATATATATATATATAAATGAATGTACATATACACAGGGATTCTTTTTGTTCATAATTAGTTAAAAATGAGATAATAATTAAGCTAATCAAACTAACGGTTTAAGGTTATGTTGGTATTTTAAATGATTGTAATCAGATGCTTTTTGGTTTAAAGGTTATACTGATAGGGTTGATTTGTTATTATCTAACTGTTTTCAATTGACAGCTGACAATACTTTTAAAAATTATCTTTGCCTTTAGTTTATTTTAAATGGTTTTTGTTTTTTAAATCAAGTACTTTAATGTGTAGTAGCGTCTCCATTTGCGTTGCATTTGATGACCCCCTGAGTAGTGACACTGAAACTAACAAAATAAGAAAAAAATACAGACACGTGAAAACCAAGGCAAACTTTCTTTTCGCCATATTTTTATCATAATAGTCCCCATTCTGCTGCAGCCTTTTCCAAAAGGTGCATTAATATTTGATTAGTTTAAGTATAGCAATAAACTAATAAACATTATAGTATAGTAATACTACTACTACTAATAATAATCTATAATTATAAAAATGAATATTTGTCTGCTATCTGTCTGTCTCTTATGCCTGCCTAAACCGGGCATCCGATTGCGATAAAACTTTAGGAAATGGTTAGACGCATGCCCAGGAAGGTTTCTAAGTTAGTAAAACTATCTTCCCACTGATAGGAACCCGGAATACGCCGGGTACTTCAACTAGTAACTGCCCAAAATTTAAAGCACAAGTTCATTACTCGATTTAGTTCTCTATTGATAGGTAAGTAAATTTGTCTAAATCTCAAAAATGAATTTTTTCCTTGTTCCAATACTTCCTCTACAGATATACCAGGTGAAAAAAAAACAAAAAAACAAATAAGAAATAAATTATTGCTATTAAAATGTATAAAACAAAATTATACCTAACAATTATTTAAGTCTATAAACATTAAACATTAATATAGATTAGATTAATTCTGATTACGTTTCATTGACCCAAGTCAAACTGAAATTAGTCAGTATATTTTACCTGATACAGTAATTATCTGATATTTTAATTACCTGGTGTAATTTAAAGCTTATCAACAATACGGCAACACTGACATTTTAAACTTTCCTCATGTTCATGAATAATATTTATCTTTTCTTGGAGTAATATTTATTCTGTGATAATGCCATTTATGTAATATTATAAGCCTTGACAAAAAATAACTTTTTTTTATCTTTGTTTTTATTTCTTAACTATTTTTAAAACTATATATAAGGCATATTTTTTATAATTTAATATATAGTGTATTTTTTTTTATCGTTATTATAAGATAACACGCCAATAAATAAGCCCCGTTAAAATTACGCGATAGTTGTGGTCATGATAGCAACTCTCGCATCATATACATAACCGCGTAGATTACGTGATAGATGTGACTCAAAAGAACTATTAGCTATTAAACTATGTGTCTGACAAAATACAGTGGCGGCGGTAAGTTGTTGGGGGCCCCCCGCAAACTTTTAGTGGGGGCGGAGGCCCCTCTATTTCCCTTCCAGGAGCCCTCAGGGGCCCCCCGCGCCGCGGGCCCTGCGGGCCCGTTATCGCCGCCACTGAAA
>KZ652049.1:2233-14655 GCA_001010745.2 Gerris buenoi
CATTGGGGGGGGGGGTCCTCGAACTGGGACCAGCTTTGTTCATATCTATTTCAGCTATATATTATATATTCATAATTCATCCACTTATACATTATCTATGATCCATACTATGTTTTAATGCATGATTGATTTAATGGTTGTTAAAAAATATTACGTTTTCCGAACTGCTTTGCCCTAATAAAAAATAAATAAAATAAACAGGAAATAGCAGTAGAATACAGTTTTCAAACCCGCAACACTATTTTTTTTTAAGTGACTATTTGTATTGACCTTTCCAACAAAGGAACAATAATCACTCTTGCGTATATAAATTACTAGCCTTCATATTGTCCATAGCGTGGGGCTCAAGCTAGGAATCAGTGGATAATGTAATGAAATGCTTCAAGTCAAAACAGTGTGTTGCGGGCTTGTTTAACTTACTCTTAATCTTGGAATCTTGGCCAAACACTAGACTAGGAGAAGTGAACAAACTTATGATAAAGATAAAATGGGGGGTCAACTTACTCTAATTTGTACGTCAGTATTTTACAATTTAAATATAAGCAGAAATAATAATAGGTAACTCTTTAAGAGTTGGGGGGGGGGATAGAATGTTTGCAAAATTTGAGTATGTAACCTATAGAGGGTGACAATAAATAAATCCTTCAATATCCTATATTATTGCTAATAAACATATATATATATTTTTTTTAATAATCTGAAATCGTTTATAAAAAAATGTCATATTTCTACATAATATTTATCATTTACAATGAACCTGGGTTTTCTAATATGACAAAGTTCACTTTTTCATGCAATGCAGGTTTGTGGCTTCAAACTTGGAACGGAACATTGATAACAATTGATAAATTAAGGCTGTGAGAGACCGACTTCGGCCGCGTTTCTTAATTATTTAATTTAACTATTTAATTGTAAGTTAAGACATTCTAGTCATCTTTAAGGTCGTTTCATTTAATGGTATAATGTTTCTGCGACTATTCCCGACATAGTTCTTTTCTTCCGGCTTCTTTAGTTCTAATTAACTTATTCGCTAAAATTTGCTCATTTGTTTTTGAAAATGAAATTCACTGAACATTTATCGGCTCACATAACTCCCGAGTGGAGGAAACAATACATCAATTATGAGGTTGGTATAACATTAAGAAGTATCTGTGTTTATCTGTAATAGTTAATCAAAAAGAAACCATTGACATAAGTAAGCTAAAATGTTGCAAAGTTTTACATAACTACATGAAACTTATTTACCAAATATACCTACTTATGATATTTACCTCAACTTATGATTAAGTTTGTAAAGTTTCAATGCTATGTAGCAGTCATTCAGGTAATAAGCTATTCAGATAATATTTGGCTCTAAACTTTTAATTGTGGCTGTGGGTAAAATCCCAAATTCTTATCACTAATTTTTTTTCCATGGTTTTTGAGGGGTTGTTTGGCTCTATGAGTAAATTTGCTTTTATCTTGGTAAACGGAATGTCCTTTACTGGATAGAGCTATTCTGCAATGAACCGTATATGGTCGAGAATCTCTTGGCATGACGTATGTATGTACAGTCAGATTATCTAAAGTTTTGACACTCAGATTTGCCAACCTAAATGATGAAACAAATAAATCGACTAGGCCTGTAGGAGGGGTGGGGCCGGTGACATTTTTGTTTGCCTAGTTGGCCCGACCTTCTATAATTCAAAATCCTGACTTCTCATTGGCTCTCCATGGATTTTCCTGTGCTGTCAAAAGTCAAAAGTTTAGATAATCTAGATTCGAATGAGGTCTTGCCCAATTTTCTAAGCCCCCCACCACTCTTAAGATTTACCGATCTTCAATATGAGTTTTTTGTTAATTCTTTTGTCCAACACTCTTTAGCTATTATATAGATATAGATTATTAAGTTTTTGGTTTAAATAAAGGAGATGATACAATCAAGTNCCCTCTAGGTTTGAACCCCCAAGTTAATGTTTCACCAGCCGCCACTGGAGTAGCTAAAGAGAGAAGGTAGATGGCACCATTTTTCCCTACCACTAGAATACAAAGATTGAAACCTTCGTTCTGGTTGTCAAGTTGCCACCAAAAACAACATTTAAATACCTGTCTCCTGTCATATCACCTTCTTACCCCTGAGAAAAGACTTGCATTTTATAGCTTGTTTGTATTCTAGGGGAGAGGGAAGTTGGTGCCACTCACCACTCCCTCCGGCTTATATTATGGCACCTTTATTTAGTCTCTATACGCGGTGGTGTTTATATTATAATTTGAAAACTGACAACTTGACAACCAGAACGAAGGTTTCAAACTTTGTATTCAAGTAAGATTCTAGTAGTGGGGATAGCCCTGAGAAAATTGTGCCATCTGGGTTCCCTCTTTGGCTACTCCATTTAGTCTCTATATTCGGTGAATACAATTTGACAGCTCAAGTCAATTTAACAATTAAATAAATACAAGAATTCAAAATACCCTACACTACACCCCCCCCCCTTTCATATTCTCTGCCGAAGTTGGTCAACATGTTTCCGCTTAGATTTTCCGTTCCGCAGAACCAGGTAGGAAAGCTCACCCGTTCTTTTCTGAACTATCCCTGCCTCATATCCTTTTCCATCTTTTTGCAAAACCCCCACGTCTGTCTCCTTCGAATTCTCTACATTGGATTAGGTTGTGAGAATAATAATAAATTAATTAAATACCAACATGTATACGGTCAAACGTAATAATAAGAAAAATTTGCATTCGTAATATTATTACATATTGGTCAATCAGAAATAGCTGCAATTAGCTATAGCTTTGGGGCACTTTTCTACTTTAGCACACCTCTTGGTTTTAAACAATAGTCTGCCCTACAAAAGTCTCAAAGGTTTAAAGGTTATGTTTAAAAGTCTCAAAGTTAAAGGTTGTGTTTAAAAGTCTCAAAGTCTCAAAGGTTGTGTGTTTGTCTACCCAAGACATTGAGACTCCTGGGGCAGTTTTATCTTTAATATTCTTTTATCTTAATAGTGGATTAGACAAAGGGATGTGATCACAATTTTGTACACAAGTGTGATATTCCTTAGTCCCAAGGTACATTGGTATAAATATCCCTTCGTCTTAATATTAATTTAGACTAGGGAATATATGCTTCTCTGTATATGTTCCTTTGTCTAAATAACTATTAATACAATGGGATTAGGTGAGTGCGAAAGTAAACAAGTAATTTGGGTTATGAACATTAGAAGAACGTATAACTTCTAAATCTATAGCAAATCCACAAACAAACTGGAAGAAACCAGAAGTGGAGCGGAGTATAGTTGAACGGATTCCGCTTGTGAAATCGGATCCCATGATTGTTAATTGAAGGATGGTCACCCTTCCATTTAAATAATTTCAGCAGCGAAGTCCGCTGTACTTCTGGTGTCCTCTCGGCCTAATTAATCGAGATTTAACATTGAAATATTCGCTAGTAATAAAGAAGGCTAATTTATTCCTTAAAGTAATTTACTATGTAAAAATGTCGGCTTTAAGCAGGATAGTTTTTACTTTAAATTATTATTTTTCACCTACGCCAGGTCACATAGGGTTAGGTTCTTCAGAAAATCCCAAACAGCCCATCAGATCAATTTAACTAATTTAGAAGTTTGTGTCAATCCATCTAAAATGTGCCTAGCTGAGAGCTGGAGGTTGTAATATGTTCAATGCCTATTGGTTTGGTGATTATAAATCTAAGATTATTATAATTTATAGAATACTCTATAGATACGGGTTTTATGATTTGCCTGGTTCAGACAATTTTGCTTCCGTTACCGATAGGTAAAGAAGATTTTATTCTACATCGTGGAAGAATAAATTAATTTACAAGACAAGACTCTATAAGTAAAAAGTATTTTTTTAAATTACTATTAACATGGATACATACGATAGGTGTACTCATATAATATATATAATGATACAATATTTGTCTGTGTATTAAAACCATATAATTTTAACCATTATTATAGTGATTATAAGATTGAAATTTATCCTCTCAATTGACTGGAAGTTTTTGCTCCATAATTTAGTAAGTCTTGACGGCATTTAGGCTTAGTTTTATCTAAAGCAGTTTTCCCAATTTTATTTATTCTATTAACTAAGGCCCCTCTCCGTAAAAGTAATCTAAGTGTGTCACATTCGCCGTAAGAAGCAGTTCTAATGACCATTGAGTCTTAAGTTAATGGATTTATCACTTCAATATCAGCTCCAGAATCTAAAAAGTATTCAACTATGTCAGTATATCCAAATACTGCCGCCCAGTTCACTGTCGGAATTCCGTCAAGATCTTTCAAGTTCACTAGCTCCTTTCCTTATTAAATATTTTACCAAGCCAAGTAGATTGTTGTTAACTGCCTCTTCAAGTGTATACTTAGAACTTACTTCACCTCCTGCTCTTTCTAACACGTTCACACTATCCCAGTGTTCACCACTAATGCCATACCAAAGCGGAGACCTGCCATTTGTATCTAGGCTATTGATCAAGCATGAATATTTCGTGAGACGTTCAACTAAATTTAAGTGTCCTTTAGTAGCAGCAACATGAAGCAAAGTCGTCTTATTGTTAAAGCAAGTCTGTACCACTTGTATACCATTCCTACGCATGAGATATTTAACGAATTCCTCATTATTATTTTCTACTGCTTTACATAGATGTTCATGCCTAATGCGGGCTCCGCTGAGTTCCAGAGTCTCCAATACATCAATGTGTCCAAGATTAATAGCATACCACGATGGAGGTTTATCATCATTGTCTGCATCGTTAATTTTAGATACAAAATATTTGTGTCGTAGTAACTCCTGCACAACTGCATTGTGCCCGTGAGCAGTAGCTGCGTGCAACAAAGACCAACCTTTGGAATCTTTAATTGACAAATCAGCTTCTAAATTAATTAAATATCGTAAGGAATCTAACTTTCCCTCCTGCGCCGACAAGAATATTGCTGATTTAGCTTGATTGTCTACTAAGTTTATGATGCTATTAGGCGGTGCCAATATCTTCAAAACATCTGTACGACCAATTTTCGCTGCAACATGGAAGGCAGTTTGGCCTTCGTTATCTGCATATGTCTGATCGGTTCCGTACTTCACTAAAATTTCGACTGCCTCAGCATTACCCCATTCCGCAGCATGATAAAGAGGAGTTTTACCTTCATTATCTCTCATGTTTGTGATTTTATTTAAACAAGGCAAACAAATTTTGGTTTCGTTTAATATTATGTGGACTACTTGGATCTTTGACTCTATCTTCTTCAGATGTTCTTCGATCATAGCATCCAAAAGATACTTCACCGTGTCGATATTACTTTTCTTGAAGCGTAGTGCAGCAGCGTCATTCCCTGAGAATTTCTGCGGCAAAATACAAAATTTTTATCGATTTGTATTAAACTTTTGAGCAGTCTAGTGTTATTGGCTGATAGTTCTTTTAGTAAGAATTCCTGGCCCAACCTGTTCAATATCCCGGTGTCTGCTCCAGCATTTATCAGAAATGTAACTGATTCCTGATTTCCTTTCAATGCTGCTTCAATTAGTGGAGTGTAACCAAGTCCGTTTAGCTGATCAAGATCATGAATCTTTTCAGTTAAGTGTTTAAGTAGTTCAATATTTCCTGAAGCAGCCGCCCCATGTAACAAAGTGTTGTTGTAGTTATCGATATTATAAATGTTCGCACCCTTATCCGATAAGTATTCTACTATGTTGTATTGTCCATTGTTCACAGCAAGATGCAGTGGCGTAAGTCCATCTGAATTCCTAATGTCCAGAGTGGCGTTATTTTCAACTAGCAATTTAACAAGTTTTAAATTTCCATAATAAGCAACATAATGCAGCGCTGTCCAATTATTAATATCTTGACAATTTACGTTAGCCCCTAGTTCTATAAGATACTTACCAGCTTCATTTTGCTCGAACAAAAAAGCCAACATTAGAGGAGTTGTCCGATTTGATGTTCCTGAATCTAATTCTATTTTCTTGTCTTTGAAGATTTCAAGAATCCTTGTATTTCCAATCATCGCTGCTGTATGGAAAGCAGTAAATCCATAGTTATCTTTCACGTTATAGTCTAAAACCTTGTTCATTAAGAAAGACAATACGTCTCCGTTATCAGAATTAACAGCAAAGTGTAATGCTGTCCTTCCCTTGTTATCAGTAATGCTGGTGTTTTTCATTTGAGCCACAAGAAGCTCCACTGCTTCCAGGTTTCCTATCTCAGACGCAAAATGTAACGCAGTTTTACCTTCATTGTGTCTCAGGTCTCATCAGCCCCTTCTGCCAGTAAAACTTGCATCACCTCAGTAGGGTCGTCCATGGTCGACGCGTGCATTAACGGAGTCAACCCGTTGTCATCCTTAACATTAATAAAAACTTCCTTGTTAACGAGCCAACGCAGTACTTCTAAATTCTTCTCCAAGGCAGCCTCGACTAAAAACAACTTCAGTCCTTGGTCAATTGCACCTAGAACACAAAATATTTCTATTAGTCCAGTCAATTTATACAAAAATTTTGGGATTGTTGTTGGGACTAGTACCACTAGTAAAAACCTAAGTTTGCAGAATCCTAGACCCTGTGGTAGCAGAGTTATTGTCAAAGTTGACAAGTTAGATGTCATTACAAATAACTTGTAATGTCAATCAAAAGTATAATTATTGTTAAAATGTTTATAAAATACAGTTGAGTTATAAAACTTGATTCTGGTGTTTGAATGTGGTTCGAACATTAGTGGCGACCGTGAAAAATTTAAATTGAGTTCAATTAAGGAATATAATATTTGAAGTTAATATTATATTAAACTGAAGACAAAGACGTTGTTATGGAACAACTAAAGAAGTCAAGGAGCGCATACAGAGCCAATCTTACAAAAGTCGTAACCAAGTTGGAACAGTTAGCCTAAGCCGAAGCACCGGATATAACTTCAATACGATTCAATTTAACTCATTTGGATGATAGATACGCATCAGTAAGAAGATTGGATGAAACTATATACGAACATCTACTAAATGATGACGGTACAGAACAGGAACTGGAAAACGAGTTGACATCTGCTGGTGATTACTTCAAGAAATTCGAAAAAGTTAAGATAGACGTGGAAAAGAGTTTTCAAGCTAGCGCTCCTCTCTCAGTAGTGCAGTCCAAGATGGAAACTGCACAGTCAGGTGAATTTCGAGAAAAACGTAAGAGATTTAAATTACCAAAAATTGAATTTGTGCGTTTCAATGAGGATGTAAAATAATGGTTGATTTTTTGGGGACAATTAAAAAAAATTGACGAAGATAAAGAAATGAGATGATTACAAATTTCAATATCTACTATTAGCTACTGTTCCCCACTCAAGAGCTAGGGAGGTTGTTGAAAGTTTTCCACTCTGTGGGGAACATTACAAAAGTGCTATATCTAGCTTGAAAGATAGATTTGGGAGGGAAGATTTATTAATAGAATATTATATAAGATATTCACTTAAATTAGTTCTTCAAAATTCTACAGGACAACAACCACGATAATTAGGTTCCTTGTATGATAAGTTAAAATCACATCTTAGAGCTCTTGAAACTATGTGGGGAGATGCAAGTAAGTGTGGACCAATGTTATATCTTATGGTGGAGTCGTGCTTGCCTGAGGAAATGTTGAGGGCATGGCAAAGAGCTCCTAAAACAGGTCAAATTACACCTAAGGAACGACTTGACGAGCTAATGAAATTTTTGCTTTCAGAAGTGGAAGCGGAAGATAAGATAACATTAGCTATGTCTGGGTTTGGTATTAGCGACAGTCATAATAGTAAGAAAAATCAAATAGGAACTCTCCCGACATCTGCCAGTTTAGTCAGTACTAGAAATTTAGATAAAAGATCAAATACAGTAGAAAATAAAAAATGCGTTTTTTGTACTAAGACACATAGAAGTGCAGAATGCTTTTTAGCACAAAAAATGACGTTAGATGCTAAGAAAAATAGATAAGAAACGGTGTTTTACGTGTATGGGTAGTGCCCACATTGCTACTAAATGTAAAGTTACTAGTATTTTTTTTGGTTTCCGTATTCTTCCCCTAAATTGTTTCCATGTGCAAAATTTGGGGAAGATTGAAAGACGGGAAGTGGTTCAAAATTAGGGTAATATTATATTTAAAAAAAAAATAGTCTCAACAAATAGAAGAAGTTTGCATATTTTCCAGTCCTAAAATTCCAATTTAAATATTCGAGCGAGTGTTGCGCGTAAACGTTTGGGTGGATAATGTTGTCTAACGAATTCGTCCTGGGCATTGGTAAAATGAACATGTGAAACAAATTACACCAAAATCGGCGTTATAGCCTATGCAGACAGGGTTGAATGTAAGAAGCTCGCTTACTCTTTGTTCAATAATAGTTCAGTCAATGAAGGCGAAAATGAAGTAAAAGCTCCCAATTTTTTCGGATTGAATGGATTGGCCTGAAAATTTGTATACAAGCTCATCTGACCCCCCACTTCAAAAGTTATATTGTCTCGATATGTGCTTTTTGCTATTTGGGGGTAAAAACTATCCCTGTATGGGAAAATTGCGAACATTTTAGATTTACGGATTTTAAAGGTACAATTCATGTTCAAATATGTTCGATCAAGTTCCTTTAAAGTTGTTTTATTAAATTAGATTAAACTTATGAAATTGAATTATTTTTATACCCCTAAAAAAAATTAAAAACTACGCCCTCATNTTTATGATTTTGACACAACCCCAGTGCTGTTCATTTACGGCGTACCAAAGCGGGGATTTCTGTAGGTTATCCCGAGCGTTTATTAAACTGGAAATCTTTACCAATTCTTTGACAATATCTGTATAGCCTCTTGAAGCTGCTTCGTGTAACGAGCTATCAGGGAAACTTGTTCCTTCTTTAACATAATATTTGACAAAACCAATCAAATTGTTTTTCACAGCATCTTGTACAATGGGTTGAATGACGCCTCCGGCTTCTTTTATGGTTTTGGCGCAATCCCACATCTGTTCATTTACGGCGTACCAAAGCGGGGTTCTATGTAGATGATCATAGGCGTTGATTAAGCTGGATATTTTTACTAATTCTTTAACTAGATCTGTATAACCTCTTGAAGAAGCTTCGTGTAACGAATTATTAGTGAAACTGATTCCTTCTTCAACAAAATATTTGACAGTAATAGTCATATTGTTTTTGACAGCATCTAGGGGGGACACTGTGGGTTTGATAACGCCTCCTGCTTCTTTTATATCTTTTGCAGAATCCCACTTCTGTTCATTTACGGCGTACCAGAGTGGAGATCTATTATTTAGGTCTAAGCTGTTGACCAAGCACGAATATTTGGTAAGATGTTTAAGTAAATTTGTATGTCCTTTAGTAGCAGCTATATGAAGCAAAGTTATTTTATTTTTAAAGCAAGCCGTTACCACTTGTGTACCGTTCTTGCGTGTAAGATATTTAACGAATTCTTCATTATTATTTTCTACAGCTTCACATAGATGGTCCTGCCTTATACGAGCTCCATTGAGTTCCAATGTTTCTAATATATCAATATGTCCGAGATTTATAGCGTACCATGATGGAGGTCTACCATCTTTGTCTGCATCGCTAATTGTAGATACAAAATATTTGTGTCGTAATAACTCCTGCACCACTGCATTGTGTCCGTTAGCAGTAGCTGCNCATGTCGGAGGGGGACCACGTCGGAGGGGGACCACGTCGGAGGGGGACCACGTCGGAGGGGGACCACGTCGGAGGGGGACCATGTCGGAGGGGGACCATGTCGGAGGGGGTAACGAATCCCATCTCGACCGAGCCGAGCCGGGGGAAATATTATCTCTCCAAGGACAAACTGGGGTCAGAACGGGCCCCACACAGCTATTTGTTTAATTTTGAAGCATCTTATAATTATTATCAGATTTCAAAAAGGATGTGTTTTATTTTCACTTTCTCATATGCGTGGAAGTACTGTGTTTTGAGGTCCCCTTAGCCTAAAAAAGTGTTTGTTAAAAAGTGTTATTCTGTCGTCTGTGCAGATGCGTGGTGCGCCTATATGGCTAAGTTTATCGAAAAGTGGCATAAGTGTTCAGAAAAATAAAAGAGTTAACGAGAATTTTTATTATAAAATGTTAGTGTCCATTTGTACGCCATAAATACGGAAGTAACCATAAACCGTTTCAGAGAAGACGATGGAGTAACGGGTTCGTTTCTTTGACGGGGTAGAATTATTTTTATAAAATGTTCAGTAATAATTAAATTTAACTACGAAAACTCAGTAAAAACAGTAGAAGGAAAACGAGCAAATTACAGAGAATTGCGTCTGGACATTTTATAAAATGACTACTGGCGCTCACCACGGCAAATACTGGAAGTAGTGAGGGTAGGAAGGCATCAAATCTAGCACCATAACACCCTTCGTTTGCGTTGTCCTACACTTGTTTTTACGTATTTTCCTTATTTTTCTTTTAAGTCAATTTTACTTTTATAATTTTTGTGCATCATTATGGTTTCAAGTATTATTTTAAGGTGTGGCTTTAAGTCTATTGTTTTTAAATTTCGTCCGAATGTGGTTAAAAACGGGAAAATTAATTAACTTAAAGGTACCCCTCTTAATATTTAAGAAAAAAAATCCCCGTGACAGGAATTAGCCGCCATTTTGAATTCCCAGTTTGTCAGATCAAATTGCTATTCTTTATTTTTTCTTTTCTACTTTTTTTCAAAAAATAAAGTTTTAGGGGAGGTGGACATGCAAATTGTTGCAAAAAACATGCAGATGTTTTTGAAAAAATGGCATGGAAAATTAAAAATATTTTTTATCTACTTGCGGCAGGAAAATGAGGCATTATTGAACTGATTTCGGGCAGAGAAATTTGATATTACTACCTAGGCCATAAAATGAGGGAATATATTGATGCCTAGGCACAGGCAGCAAAATTTGTATTGTTTTAATGTTGGCAATAACAGTTTATACTATTATCTCTATCTTATAACATTATATATTATAGTTTAATAAGTAAAATTTAATAAATAAACGTTTTAATATTTAAATAATTTGTTTATACTTGATAATTCTGTTAAATAAGTTCAATGAATGGTAGATCTTTAATTAAAAAAAATAGCGGGTTCACTGCACCTTCGACCTTTATGTAAACATCCAACATCCATATTATTATTATTGTTGAAGTCATTTTAGAAAAGAGTAGCTAATTTTCTTGATGTATCCTAGTTACTTCTTTTCTTTTAAGCAGTAGAAAATATCTTTAATACTTCTAGTAATTTGTTAGTAAAAATATAAATAAATATTTTATATTGTGTGCATTATTCATTCAGAAGTTAATGTTATAAAAGTATGTTTTGAATTTTGTTGTTATAGCTTCAGTTTGCTATTCACAATTGATATTATTCCCAAGCTTCATATTGGATTTCTTTATCAACATTAATTTTAGTTAATACTTATGTTATTATCTTATTAATATGACACATAGTAATTAACTATCTTCTGAAAATTGTAGTTTGATATATTTAATGTTTCAATTTTAACCAAAAACAATTTGTAATTTAAATTTAATTTGCTATTAATTTGTAAAAATTTGTTCTTAAATGTTATAGCCTGAAGAAGCCCCAAAGTGAGAGGGCGAAATATAGCAAGATGTAATTAACTATGTTATATTAATAAAGATTTTTTATCAAAAAACAGAATAAGTAGGTATACCTTCACATTTTGAAATAAGTAAGATAATTATTAGCTTAATATAGTTAGTTTATTAATGTTTTATTGATTAAAAAAAGGCTTTTGTCAAAATGTATTAGTTAAAAACAAGGGGTTATGGGGAATAAGAAAAGAAGGGGAATAAGAAAGAATGGGGAATAAGAAAAGAAGGGGAAAACACGAAAACAGAGGCGAGTTTGTATGTTTTGACAAATGAGCCATTAATACCCTCAGTACTTATTAAACAGACGCAAGGTAAGCGCTAGTGTCGCCCATGCATGGAGCCTTATAGGCTATTTCTTTCAAGGCCTTTTCCACTATGACTATTTGTATAATAATAATAACTCTTTAAGCATACAAATTTTTATTAATGTAGCAAAAATAATACAATAATTCAATATATAGACATGTATAAAACAAACATATAAAATAGAAATTATTTCGTTATTTTTACATTGTTTATATATTATCACGTAAACCTAAGAGTGATTGAAATGGAATAATTAAACATATTATCCACGACTAGTAATTATAAATCTAAATGCAATAAATCCAAAAAAATAAAATATATAAAATTGAAATTTAATTTAATTAATAAACAAGCTTTGTAAGTAGATAAGTGCGAGTTTAAATATTTTATCGTATGATCAGTGTTTTTTACTATTATGTTTTTTAATTAATTAACAACGTGTTATTTCTTTCCTCTTCTTTTGGTTTGACGCTGACCCATGATTTTGTCTTGGATTTGTTAAGAGATAAAAACAT
>KZ652049.1:28219-45327 GCA_001010745.2 Gerris buenoi
AAAAAAAAAAAAAAAAAAAAAAAAAAAAAAAAAAAAAAAAAAAAAAAAAATGGGTGCACTTTGCACTTGCACCCACAAAATTTGCAATTTATAAAATATGGTAATTTTTTCGAGAAATTTTGATCGCCCTATAATAAGGTGTTAATATGATGTTTGAAAAATGTAGGACTACCTATAGGGTGGTTGGAGGGGGGGGGGTTGGAAATTTTAACTCATTAAATCAATAAAGATTGCAATTTTGTAACCTACTTATCAGCAGCTTTCATTTGATACCTCACTTAAAAAATAAAAAAAAATATATGAGTTTACAAAATTGCACATGCGCATATTAAATTTTTGCCTTCTCTATATGTTTCCTATGAGTGAGTTTAAAGGTGACATAATTATTTCAAATTTCAACTTTTTTACCTTAAACTTTTCGGGAGATATAAGCCAAAGAGCGACGGACAGACAGACACATCACCCTCAGCGTAAGGGTTTCTAGAAGGAACTACGAACCCTAAAAAATTAATGTAGTTTTTAGGCTTGTAAATTAGTGGCGAGGTCGAAACGTGGCCTACACATAATTTAGAGAAAAACACTTTTTACCCATAATAGGATCCACGTACAAATATATGTAATTATAAAAGGGTACACAACGATAGATCATTTTAAACTAATTAAGTTACTTCACAGTTTAAGTTCAGATAATTAAATATTATTAATTTTGTTGATAGTAGGGTCTATAGGAAAAAATAAAAGTAAAATATTTTTATATATTTTGTATTTTATACCATTAACATTCATTAAAAAATGGGTCTGAACAACTCAAACAAAATGCATACACATCATAACTTATATATTTATTATATTTTTCAATATGGTGGACGTCTAAAAAAAAAAAGAAGAGTTTTTAGTCAACATAACATGTTATACATCAATTTAAAGGTCTTAAACAGTAGGACAATAATGTTATACTATACATATTATACATTAATTTAAATTGTAATAGAGTCCTTTGACAGCAGAGCCACAGGAGGCACTCTTAAATAAACATGTACATAAAACAAGATAAATTAACAAAACAAAATACCTACACATAAAAATACAAATAAATGACTAGAAAAGGTAATAAAAAAAAAAACGTGTAGTGTCGCGGAACACCCAGTAGGAACGAAGTTCCTTACATTTTTCATGAAATATAAATTATAATATCACACTGCTAAGTACGTATACGTTGCTAACTACTTATACATGGCGGAGTTAGAAAAGAGACAAAATTAAAAGTAATAACTGTTTGTACCTAGCGGAGTTAGAGGCAAAATTAAAAGTAATAACTGTTTGTACCTAGCGGAGTTAGAGGCAAAATTAAAAGTAACGAACTGTTTGTACCTAGCGGAGTTAGAGACAAAATTAAAAGTAATAACTGTTTGTACCTAGCGGAGTTAGAGGCAAAATTAAAAGTAACGAACTGTTTGTACTTAGCGGAGTTAGAGGCAAAATTAAAAGAAAAGTGTTATTTGTATCATTAAAGCAAGCATTTTACAATAAATATGTATTGAATATAAGAAAGAATTTAGTTAAAGAGTATAGATTGTTAAGGCTCTACCAGCATTTGAGGTTAGGAAAAACAGTAAGAGTAAAATTACTCTGTTTCTAAGCAAGATATCAAAAATCTAATCACAGGCTTCATTCCTAATTTTAATTCTGCACAATTTTATACCTATTTCAACTTCCTTTGATAAATAGTACATGCGTCATTTCAATACAATGATAAAACTCGTTTTAAAACTGTAAAATTATGAATGAAGCCTGTCATTAGATTTTTGATATCTTGCTTAGAACCAATAAAATTTCCATTCTAGTGATTTTTCTAACCTCAAAAAGAATGTTAGATTGAAATAAGTGACATTTGACATTTAAAACAAAAATAAACAAAACAAGTCAAGTAACAGGCTTCCTTAATAACACTTTTTCCCGTCTTAACATTTTTGAAGCTTACGTTTACGCGAGCGTTGCGCGTGAACGCTTGGGCGGATAACGTTGTCCAACGAACTTGTCCTGGGCATTGGTAAAATGAANGTGGCCCAGCCAATATGGCGGGTGACTAAAAAAAGTTTTTAGTTACCATGGCATGTTATAAATCAATTTAAAGGTCTTGAAGTGTAGAAATGAATATGCAACTATTACACTTAATATTTCAACTTAATCGTACAGAAACCGGCGATTATCGTTATTATTATAAATCTGATTTTGTTGAAAATCGACAAACAAAACACAAATCGGTAAACAAACACCTGTTGAATACATTTTAATTTTAAATCATAGACTAGTAACTAAGTATATTATGAAATAACATTTTTTATTTTTTTATTTCCACATCATGCTCAATATGAAAAAAAAAAAAATAACAAAAATAACAAAATTGGGAAGAATGCCCCAAAAAACAAACAAAAAATAAAAGGGTCCCTGGTTTGATTCCCCGTGGGGTCACAATTTCTTTTTATCAATAATGAAAACGATAAATTAAATCTTTTCGAGAAATTCTTGTCGCTCTATAATACATGAATTATTACAAAATTTTAGGACAGCCATCATAGGGTGGTTGCGGGGGAGGGGAATTTTTTGGGTACATTTTTAATTATAAAACCATTTGGAATATAAAACATGGACAAATAGTGTATGTGTAGTAAAACAAAAAGTGTGTAACCTACTACTTACTTCATTTTGATACCTCTCTTGAAATTAAAAAAAAAAAAAAAAAAAAAAAAAAAAAAAAAAAANTAAAATTACTCTGTTTCTAAGCAAGATATCAAAAATCTAATCACAGGCTTCATTCCTAATTTTAATTCTGCACAATTTTATACCTATTTCAACTTCCTATGATAAATAGTACATGCGTCATTTCAATACAATGATAAAACTCGTTTTAAAACTGTAAAATTATGAATGAAGCCTGCAATTAGATTTTTGATATCTTGCTTAGAACCAATAAAATTTCCATGTTAGTGATTTTTCTAACCTCAAAAAGAATGTTTGATTGAAATAAGTGACATTTGACATTTAAAACAAAAATAAACAAAACAAGTCAAGTAACACCTTTTCCTTAATATCACTTTTTCCCGTCTTAACATTTTTGAAGCTTACGTTTACGCGAGCGTTGCGCGTGAACGCTTGGGCGGATAACGTTGTCCAAAGAACTTAGCCTGGGCATTGGTAAAATGAAGATGTGTACCAAATTTCAACNCTGAGAATAAATAAATAGTAAAATTCATTGAAAATATTTTAATTTACAATTAAATAGCAATTATTATATAAGACGTAATAAGTACAAATTCGACAATGATAATAAACTTAAAGTTAAAAGGGTAATTATGTAAAGGGGAAAGGAAACTAGAGGTTCAGTGGAAAACGGACTTAAGGACCTTAAGGGCTTAACTTAAGGCTAGTTAAGGACAGGATCTGAGGACATTCTGATGGGGAGTTAGAAACATTTACACAACGGACAACAGGGGACAGCTTTGACAATTCTCTGATGTAGAAGGAACGTCCAGCCTGCCTATCTGAAGGCAATATTACAACCTGATCCAGCACTGGAGAACAGACTAACCTTCCGGCAAAGCAGTTAACCAGAAACAGGATATCAAATACTTTACGCCTTTCACTTAGTTATTCCAAACCAAATCTATCTATCATGGATTCGAAACTGCAATAAACAGGTACTTACGATAGCATTTCATACTCGAACGAAAAATCTTTGTACTTTCTTGATCAGATAGATTTAGTCACACCATATACATTCTAAATACATATTCAAGACAAGGGTGGACGTGGGCTTTGTACAGTACAGATGTAGGAAGCTGTCGAAGGATGAGCTACGAGTGACCCATGGGTGTCTTGCCAAGATAAAGTTCCATGTCACAATCCAATGACGAACAGCAAACGAAATCAATGTCCTCCTGGAACTTGGGACATGAAACCACACCATCAACGACCGAACGATATAGACGAAGGTCTTCAGCAAAAAGATCCTAATAGATGTGATGTACTTTTTCCCCGAAAAAATTTGCTGGTAGCCATATTACAACAAATATGCCGGATATAATTTTTTTTTATATGCGAGTTCTTTAATACCTCATCATTAGTTAACATTCACACGTTCATATTTATTTGTATTTGTCAATAATTTAATCAGAAAACATTGTTCTTGATTCATCCTCTCAATTGCCAGGAATTTTTGGCTCCATAACTTAGTAAGTATTGTCGACATTCTGGTTTGGTGACATCTAAAGCAGTGTGTCCGGATCTGTTTATTTTATTGACATTAGCCCCTTTCCTTAAAAGTAATCTTACTGTGTCGCATTTGCCATAATATGCAGCTATGTTGACCATGGAGTTGAGAGTATTTGGATTAAGCGCTTCGATGTCGGCACCTGAATTTAAAAAGTGTTCAACTATATCATTGTATCCGTGTATGGCCGACCAATACACAATAGGTATCCCGTCACGTGCTCTCGAATTGACATTAACTCCTTTCCTTATTAAATATTTAACGTAGCTAAGTAGATTATTGTTTGCCGCCTCTTCAAGTGTATATTTAGGAGTGACTACACCTCCTGCTCTTTCTAACACGTCTACGCAATCCCAGTGTTCACCTTTAATGGCGTACCAAAGCGGGGTTCTATGTAGGTGATCATAAGCGTTAATTAAGCTGGATATTTTTACTAATTCTTTAACAATATCTGTATACCCTCTTGAAGCAGCTTCATGCAAGGAATTCTGGGTAAAACTAAAACCTTCCTTAACAAAGTATTTCACAAACCCAATCAAATTGTTTTTGACTGCATCTAGAGAGGACACCGAGGGTTCGATGATACCACCAGCTCCTTTTATTTCTTTAGCACAATCCCACTTCTGCTCATTATCTGAAAAAGTTAATATTAACTGAGAATAAATAAATAGTAAAATTCATTGAAAATATTTTAATTTACAATTAAATAGCAATTATTATATAAGACGTAATAAGTACAAATTCGACAATGATAATAAACTTAAAGTTAAAAGGGTAATTATGTAAAGGGGAAAGGAAACTAGAGGTTCAGTGGAAAACGGACTTAAGGACCTTAAGGGCTTAACTTAAGGCTAGTTAAGGACAGGATCTGAGGACATTCTGATGGGGAGTTAGAAACATTTACACAACGGACAACAGGGGACAGCTTTGACAATTCTCTGATGTAGAAGGAACGTCCAGCCTGCCTATCTGAAGGCAATATTACAACCTGATCCAGCACTGGAGAACAGACTAACCTTCCGGCAAAGCAGTTAACCAGAAACAGGATATCAAATACTTTACGCCTTTCACTCAGTTATTCCAAACCAAATCTATCTATCATGGATTCGAAACTGCAATAAACAGGTACCTACGATAGCATTTCATACTCGAACGAAAAATCTTTGTACTTTCTTGATCAGATAGATTTAGTCACACCATATACATTCTAAATACATATTCAAGACAAGGGTGGACGTGGGCTTTGTACAGTACAGATGTAGGAAGCTGTCGAAGGATGAGCTACGAGTGACCCATGGGTGTCTTGCCAAGATAAAGTTCCATGTCACAATCCAATGACGAACAGCAAACGAAATCAATGTCCTCCTGGAACTTGGGACATGAAACCACACCATCAACGACCGAACGATATAGACGAAGGTCTTCAGCAAAAAGATCCTAATAGATGTGATGTACTTTTTCCCCGAAAAAATTTGCTGGTAGCCATATTACAACAAATATGCCGGATATAATTTTTTTTTATATGCGAGTTCTTTAATACCTCATCATTAGTTAACATTCACACGTTCATATTTATTTGTATTTGTCAATAATTTAATCAGAAAACATTGTTCTTGATTCATCCTCTCAATTGCCAGGAATTTTTGGCTCCATAACTTAGTAAGTATTGTCGACATTCTGGTTTGGTGACATCTAAAGCAGTGTGTCCGGATCTGTTTATTTTATTGACATTAGCCCCTTTCCTTAAAAGTAATCTTACTGTGTCGCATTTGCCATAATATGCAGCTATGTTGACCATGGAGTTGAGAGTATTTGGATTAAGCGCTTCGATGTCGGCACCTGAATTTAAAAAGTGTTCAACTATATCATTGTATCCGTGTATGGCCGACCAATACACAATAGGTATCCCGTCACGTGCTCTCGAATTGACATTAACTCCTTTCCTTATTAAATATTTAACGTAGCTAAGTAGATTATTGTTTGCCGCCTCTTCAAGTGTATATTTAGGAGTGACTACACCTCCTGCTCTTTCTAACACGTCTACGCAATCCCAGTGTTCACCTTTAATGGCGTACCAAAGCGGGGTTCTATGTAGGTGATCATAAGCGTTAATTAAGCTGGATATTTTTACTAATTCTTTAACAATATCTGTATACCCTCTTGAAGCAGCTTCATGCAAGGAATTCTGGGTAAAACTAAAACCTTCCTTAACAAAGTATTTCACAAACCCAATCAAATTGTTTTTGACTGCATCTAGAGAGGACACCGAGGGTTCGATGATACCACCAGCTCCTTTTATTTCTTTAGCACAATCCCACTTCTGCTCATTTACAGCGTACCAGAGCGGGGTTCTATGTAAGTTATCAAAAGCGTTGATTAAGCTCCATTTTTTTACCAGTTCCTTAACTATATCTGTATAACCTCTTGAAGCTGCTTCATGTAAAGAATTCGTAGTGAAATCAAATCCTTCTTTAACAAAATATTTTACAAATCCAATCAAATTGTTTTTCACGGCATCTAGAGGGGACATTAAGGGTTCTATGACGCCTCCTACTTCTTTTATTTCTTTGGCACTATCCCACTTTTGTTCATTTACGGCGTACCAAAGCGGGGTTCTACGTAGGTCATCATAAGCGTTGATTAGGGTCGATATTTTTACCAATTCTTTGACTATATCTGTATTACCTCTTGCAGCAGCTTCGTGTAACGAATTATTAGTGAAACTGACTCCTTCTTCAACAAAATATTTGACAAAACCAATCAAATTGTTTTTGACAGCATCTATGGGAGACAATGATGGTTTGATAACGCCTCCAGCTATTTTTATTTCTTTCGCAATATCCCACTTTTGCTCACTTACGGCATACCAGAGTGGAGTTCTATGTAGAGTATCATAAGCATTTATTAAGCTCGATATATTTACCAGTTCTTTGACTATATCTTTATAACCTCTGGAAGCAGCTTCGTGTAACGAATTATTTGGGAAACTGACTCCTTCATTAACAAAATATTTGACAAAAGCAATTAAATTGTTTTTCACAGCATCTAAGGGTGACACTGTGGGTTTAATAACGCCTCCAGCATTTCTTATTTCTTTGGCACAATCCCAGTTCTGTTCATTTACGGCGTACCAAAGCGGGGATTTCAGTAGCTTATCAGGAGCGTTTATTAAACTGGAAATCTTTACCAATTCTTTGACTGTGTCTGTATAGCCTCTTGAAGCTGCTTCGTGTAACGAGGTATCAGTGAAACTTGTTCCTTCTTTAACATAATATTTGACAAAACCAATCAAATTGTTTTTGACAGCATCTATGGGAGACAATGATGGTTTGATAACGCCTCCAGCTATTTTTATTTCTTTCGCAATATCCCACTTTTGCTCACTTACGGCATACCAGAGTGGAGTTCTATGTAGAGTATCATAAGCATTTATTAAGCTCGATATATTTACCAGTTCTTTGACTATATCTTTATAACCTCTGGAAGCAGCTTCGTGTAACGAATTGTTTGTGAAAGTGACTCCTTCTTTAACAAAATATTTGACAAAAGCAATTAAATTGTTTTTCACAGCATCTAAGGGTGACACTGTGGGTTTAATAACGCCTCCAGCATTTCTTATTTCTTTGGCACAATCCCAGTTCTGTTCATTTACGGCGTACCAAAGCGGGGATTTCAGTAGCTTATCAGGAGCGTTTATTAAACTGGAAATCTTTACCAATTCTTTGACTGTGTCTGTATAGCCTCTTGAAGCTGCTTCGTGTAACGAGGTATCAGTGAAACTTGTTCCTTCTTTAACATAATATTTGACAAAACCAATCAAATTGTTTTTCACAGCATCCAGGGAAGACACTGTGGGTTTAATGACACCTCCTGCTTCTTTTATGTTTTTGGCGCAATCCCACTTCTGTTCATTTACGGCGTACCAAAGCGGGGTTCTATGTAGGTGATCATAAGCGTTGATCAAGCTCGATATTTTTACCAATTCTTTAACTACATCTGCATAACCTCTTGATGAAGCTTCATGTAACGAATTATTAGTGAAACTGATTCCTTCTTTTACAAAATATTTGACAGTAGTAGTCAAATTGTTTTTAACAGCATCTAGAGGGGACACTGTGGGTTTGATAACACCTCCTGCTTCTTTTATATCTTTTGCAGAATCCCACTTCTGTTCATTTACGGCGTACCAGAGTGGAGATCTATTATTTAGGTCTAAGCTGTTGACCAAGCACGTATATTTGGTAAGATGTTTAAGTAAATTTGTATGTCCTTTAGTAGCAGCTATATGAAGCAAAGTTATCTTATTGCTAAAGCAAGCCGTTACCACTTGTGTACCGTTCTTGCGTGTAAGATATTTGACGAATTCCTCATTATTATTTTCTACAGCTTTACATAGATGGTCCTGCCTTATAAGGGCTCCATGGAGTTCCAGAGTTTCCAATATATCGATATGCCCAAGATTTATAGCATACCACGATGGTGGTTTATCATCTTTGTCTACATCGTTAATTTTAGATACAACATATTGGTGTCGTAATAACTCCTGCACCACTGCATTGTGTCCGTTAGCAGTAGCTGCGTGCAACAAAGACCAACCTTTGGAATCTGTGGTTGTCAAATCAGCTTCCATTTTAATTAAAAGTTGTAAGGAATCTAACTTTCCCTCCTGGGCCGATAAGAATATTGCTGATTTAGCTTGTTTATCAACTAAGTTAATGTTGCTATTAAGTGGGGCCAATTTCTTCAAAACGTCTGTCCGACTGTGCTTTGCTGCAGCATGGAAGGCAGTTTGGCCGTTGATGTCTGCACATCTCTGATCAGCCCCTTGTTTCAGTAGGCTGTCAATAATGTCAGCATTACCCCATTCCGCAGCATAATACAGCGGAGTTTTACCTTCATTATCTCTCATGTTTGTAATATTTGCGTAGCAAGGCAAGCAAACTTCGGGTCCCATTGTTAATGTCTGGTTTACTTGGATCTTTGACCCTGTTTTCTTTAGATGTTCTTCGACCATAACATCAGTAAGATATTTTATCGTCTCACTATTACTGTTTTTGGAAGCGTAGTGTAGGAGTGTCATCCCCTGAGAATTTCTGGTATTAAATGCGAAATTTCCATCGATTTGTTTCAAACTTTTAAGTAGATTAGTGTTGTTAGCTGATAGTGCTTTTATTAAAAAGTCTACACCCAGCCTTTTCAATATCCCAGTGTCTGCTCCAGTATTTATCATAAATTTGATTGCGTCCTGTTTTCCTTCTAATGCTGCTTCAATTAGAGGTGTGTACCCAAGTCTGTTAAGTTTATCAAGCTCATTATTCCTTTCAGTTAAGTGTTTAAGTACTTCAATATTTCCTGAGGCAGCTGCCCCATGTAACAGCGTGTTGTTATTGTTGTCAGTATTATAAAGATTTGCACCTTTACCAGTTAAATATTTGACTATGTCGAAGTTTCCATTGTTCGCTACTAAATGCAGAGGCGTTAAGCCATCTGAATTCCTAATGTCTAAAGTGGCATTATTTTCTGCAAACAATTTAACAAGTTTTAAATTTTCACTGTAAGCAGCAGAATGCAACGAGGTCCAATTATTAATATCTTTAGAATCAACGTTTGACCCAACGCCTATAAGGTATTCAGCCGCTTCATTTTGGTCAAACATAGAAGCCAACATAAGAGCGGTTGTCCCATTTGTTGTTCCTGAATCTAATTCTATTTTCTTGTCTTTGAAGATTTCAAGCATCCTTGTATTTCCAATCATCGCTGCTGCATGGAAAGCAGAAAATCCATAGATGTCTTTCGCGTTATAGTCTAAACCCTGATTTATTAAGAAAGACAAGAGGTCCCCGTTATCGGAATTAACAGCAAAGTGTAATGCTGTCTTTCCCTGGTTATCAGTAATGCTGGCGTTCTTCATTTGAGCCACAAGAAGCTCGACTGCTTCAAGGTTTCCTATCTCAGACGCAAAATGTAACGCAGTTTTACCTCCATCGTCTCTTAAGTCTGCATCTGCCCCTTCTGCCAGTAAAACTTGCATCACCTCAGTAGGGTCGTCCATGGTCGACGCGTGCATTAATGGAGTCAACCCGTTGTCATCCTTAACATTAATATAAGCTTCCTTGTTAACGAGCCAACGCAGTACTTCTAAATTCCTCTCCAAGGCAGCCTCTACTAAAAACAACTTCAGGCCTTGGTCAATTGCACCTAGAACATAAAAAATTCAAATGCAATGGGCTTGATAAAAGAAACAAATAGTCATCGTCTATTAGTCCTGTTTGATTTAAAAATAAATAAATAATATATATTAAAAAAAATATGTCCTACTCACCAAACCCAAAATCCACAGACATCAAAATGTTTGGGTACTTTTATAACAGATCACCTAGAGACTCACGGTTTTTTGCTTTGGTTGGAAATTGACCCCAACCAACACGAAACTTTTGGTTCCGTGTCTGTCTATCGCTCAAAAACTACACGTCCAATTTTAGCGGAATTTGGATGATAGGTCATGATTAGCCTATTGTTGGTCCCATATAAGTTTCAACCTCCTGCGCCTTCTTGTATATCTTCCACATGCACACAGACACATACATTTATTTACACCTATATCTTTAATAGCACTACTTATCTGATTTGTATGAAACTTTTATAGTTTATCGAATGCAACCCACAGATAGCCCCAGATTAATTTGAACCGTCTCCGCTCTTTTTTGTATTTTGCTTCTGAGCTTACCGAAGGTAACGGAAGCATTGTGTTCACTTTTGAGAACAAAAAAGTTGTATACCTCCGATTTTAAAAATTCCAAGACAGAAATCCGTTTCAGACTTCAGGGAACATTTTTGGTTCCGTGTCTCTCTGTCTGTCGGTCTGTGTGTCCATGAATCATGAAACGTGCGACGATAACTTTAGTAAATGTCGACCGATTTTGATGAAATGTGGTAGACATGTTCATTTTACCAATGCTCAGGTCGAGTTCGTTGGACAACTTTATCAGTTCAAGCGTTCACGCGCAACGCTCTTGTAAACGTGAACTTCAAATTTAAAATTGGAATTTTCGGTCGGGAAAAAGATCAAACCTTATCTATTCAATGAGACCAACATTTTGTTCCAATACAATTTTTTAGTAAAACCTATAGCGACACCCCTATGAAGTGTTAAAGAACTCTAAAAACTGTTAATTGTTCTTACACAAAAATATAACAATAAATTAATAAAACGTTAATTATTGTTAATATAACAATAAATTACATGATAGGACGCGAGAAAGCTATGTGCCACACTAATTGGAAGTGTATTTTCGCTATTTTTGCTAAATTAATACTTTGATTCGTGTAAAAAATTATAACAATTTTGACAGATTAAAAAAATGGGGGAAACAATCAAACAAAATAGACAGTAATGGCTTGTAGAAGCATAAAATCAATAAAGTACGTAATAGCTTGTACCAATTGACAGTCTATTTTATACAACATTATTTTGAAATAAAAAAGGTTAAAAAGCAGTGTAATTGAAAAGAAGGGTTATAGACAGTCAAATTGATAAAACAGATTTTAAAATATAATATTTAACACTTACAGGCAGTTTGAAGGGAAGAAAAACGAAGACAAATAACTAACAATAATATTAAATACATTTTAAAATCAACTTTNTTGATGTAGTGGAATCAAGTGTTTACTTGATGTTAAAACGTCACGCGTTTACTTGATGTTGTGGAATCAAGTGTTTTCATCATGTTAAAACGTCACGCGTGTACTTGATGTTGTTGAATCAAGTGTTTAGATGATGTTGAGAGTTCATTCATTGTACGTGTGAGTAGATGAAGGCTGGGAAGTCTGTCTGACATTTCAACTGGATAGAACATATGTAATAACATACAGTGTCACGCTTACCAACCCTAGAAACCAATACACCCTGTCTGCCACCACCACACCCACACTTATCACTTATCCTCTTAAAACTATCTAATTTCACATTTTACCTTTTCTTCTTTTTCATTTTGCAATAAAAATAATTTATTTATATATATATATATATGTGCGTGTGTGTGTGTGTATGTATATATTACGTCTTTTATACATCTGATAAAACCTACAGCTATCACAATAATGAGTTCAACTATCATAAAATAATCATTAATTATTTTTTTATATTGTTTCCAAGAAAACTAGCTCGTGTTATCTATTAATATTTCAAAATTTAAAATGTTTTATGCAAAGTTTTCAATATTTGGAATAAAATAATAATCTGTTTGGTTTCAGCATATTGTCCATTGACCTGTATATTATGTATAAATTATTAAATCTGGAATTTATAATTTAAGTATAAAGCAATCAGAAAAATAATTCTTTTTTCGTATTGATAATTCTGTAATTGGTACAATAAATTTGTTTGTAGTCATAATAAAAAAATAAAAAATAATTCTAATATAAGTTTTTGATAGCGAAAAACATGTCACGCCCTCAGTGACACAATATAATGGAAAATCTTTGTAACGTTCACAATTTTAATGTGTTATAATATTTTATGAAAAATATCACTGTTGCGTTTCACAACTATCTTTTATAAATTTCAACATAATGTTAACACTAAAACCAATAACTGCTTTTCTTTATTCAATTTTGATCCGATGCAACTCTTAGGCTAAGAGGCTTTGGAGGTTGGAGGCGACAGTTTTGTAGCCCTCCAACAATCTTTTGCACCGGGAGACAGTCTCCGCAGACAGTCTGCAGACTGTTTTGTTTTCAGTGTGCGCCTGCGCCTAGCCTTAATGTATCAAAGCATAACAAATAATCATCTCCATGGTGACAACAAAAACACGAATAACAATTAAACAAAGTGATCTAAATATCTTAAATTCCTAAATCGTGATATACTCCCAAATTGAGGAAGCAAGCCTTCAAACTTCTGGCACTGTCCGCTCTTGGCAACCCAGCAGTCCCAGCTGCATCCTCGACCTGTCGAAACGAGCCGAGCATTGGTCTCTGCGCATGCCCAGTCTGAAATACGCAGGCGCATACTTTAGACTGAGCATGCGCAGAGACCAATGCTCGACTCGTTTCTTCTGTTCGGTTCGGCAGTCTGGACAAGGCTTAATGCGCAAGGTAGATCGGTTAAATGCATTAAATAATTCAGTCTTTCGTTCAAACTCTGACCGGAAATAGCATCACAATCTGGGAGACTGGATGACTCATGGGATGGATGGGATGATGGAGCTACTACTCGTCAAATGGATCAAATTTTGGGTGTCTTCAGCCATATGCGTCAAGTGTCTTCTATTTACTACAGCCTCGTCGTCTCAAATTAAGGTCACCTTCTCCTCATAGGACTGACATGCCGGGGTTTAGGGGACTTGCCGGGCGCCGGGGTATATACAACCACGATGGGGCCTCCAACCATTTCGACTCTGCCAACTTCTGTGGTTTACATCCTCATAAGATTACATCCTCCTAAGGTTTTGTACTGTACTGTACTTGACATGACTTGACATTACTTGTTTAGTTTATATAATGTCAATCCAGTTTATAATAATTTATAATTTGTAAAATGTTTAATTGTTAAATATATTATCTTAGTGGCGACGAGGAAAATTAAATAAAAAAAAAATTGAAGAATTAGAATGAGTGAAGGACCATCTACAACGACATCTGTAACGACGACAATGATAGGTTCCATTAGTGAATTTGATACCAATGAAGACTGGAACATTTATCGAGAACGATTGGAACAATTTTTTATCGCTAATTATATCCAGGAAGACCGGAAGGTAGCTGTTTTACTAACAATTATAGGGCAAAAGGCATACACCACGCTTAGGGATTTGTGTGATCCTGAAAAGCCGAGTGATTTGCCTTATAAAAAAATTTGCGAGGCAATGGAAAAACAGTACTCAGTCAAAAGGTCGGTATACAGGGAACGCTACTTATTTTATGAGGCAAAGCAGGAAAATAATGAAACTGTGAACAATTGGTACGTACGTGTGAAAAACGTGGCTGTCAATTGTCAATTCGGGAAAAACTTAGAAGACAAGGTAAAGGACAAATTCGTTACCGGATTAAAGAAGGGTCCTATCCTCGATAGACTTTGCGAAGAGGATGAAAAAAAGAAGTTAGAAGTTTTGTTAGACATCGCTCTAAAGAAAGAAGCGGCTATGAAGGAAGGATGTCATCAAGATTATCGAGAAGTCAATAAGTTGCACTCTAAGCCAGGGAAATCGGGAAGCGCTAAGGAATCAAGCAGTGGTGATGGTGACAAGACGTCTTCGCACAGGGCTCGACTTCGTGCTGGAGAGAAGGAGAAAGATGGCTGTCATCAGGAGCCGGGGGAGAAAAGAATTTGCTACGCCTGTGGGTTAGGTAATAGCCACAATTTTGCAAAATGCAGATACCGCAAATATCGATGTAGGGTATGCAATGCGGTGGGACACCTAGCTCGGGTGTGCGGTAAGAATAAAAATAAAACTCAATTTTTACAGCCTGCCGATTCCATGGAATCACTGACAGAGTGTCAAATGCATGTTTTGCGTAGTGAGTCTAAAGTTGTCAAACCGTATTTAATAGATTTGGGAATAAACGGTGTAATTATTACGGCAGAGATAGATTCAGGTACGGGAATTTCCATAATTCCTGAGAGTTATTATGACAGATATTTTAAGGATCTTAAAATAAAAAGTATAAACATGGTATTTAAAACTTATGACGGTAGTACTATTAAGCCGCTGGGGAAAATTTCTGTTAGAGTGAAATACAAAAATATTTGTAAAGATTGCGATTTAGTTGTTGTGACATCAAGGAACAGACCGTTGTTAGGTAGAGATTTAATCGGAAAATTAGGAATTACTCTGGATAAGGCTTATCATGATAACAATTTTTTGAATACCGGGGATAAAGAATTACAATCCATTCTCAAAGATCATGAGGCAGTATTCAANACTTTAAAAAAAATAAAATAAATAAAAAGTGTTTTTTTTAACAAATTTAATTTACAATTAATGTTTAATATTAATCTTTTTGTCTCTAAATAATTATTCATCTGCTCATCTGGGGATGTAACATCTTTAAACATATATATAGAAGTCTGATTTTAAACAAGGTAAATAAAACTATTACATAATTATTTAATTAAATAGTAATTATTTAGTTTAATTAGTTGTAATTTAGTTATTTAATTATTATTTAGTTAATAGTTATACATGTGTTTGATGTGAATCACGTGACTCGGCTTAGCTCGTGTGTGTATGTGTGTATCCGTTACAATACAAAAGTATATTATGAACGCAATATACAAATACAAATTTATTATTAACTACAATAGTTAGATTGATACTAACATTGTAATACTTTAAACAATATTATTACTAAATTTCGATTATTATAAATAAGACTTATTGATAGTAGGGACTAAAGTCTAAAGGACCATATTAAAAGCTCACTTTTGCAATATTTCGACCCCTCTTTATTATATAAATAAGATTATTTGTAAATTTTAATAATTATAAAGAAAATGTTTAGGAAATTTTTATAATTATATTATATATAAATAATTGCAATCCTTGGCTAAAATTTCAATGTAACATGTCATTCAATCATTCAATTCAACCATGCAATTCAATGATTCAATTCATTCATTCAATTTAATTATTCAATGCAATTATTCAATTCAATCATTCAATTCAGTCAATCAATTATTCATTTCACTCATCCAATTCAATTATTCTATTCGATTTAATCGTTTATTCTAATTATTCAATGCTACAATGAAATTCAATCATTCAATGTCATAACTTAATGATTTGAACCCATAGGCATGGTTTGTAATTAATTTTAACTATGCCTTAATGCTTATTTTTTTTATTTGTACAATTAAGCAATATTTTAATTACCTACGTAATTAAACGCTAGTATATTTATTGTAAATTTGTCAACTCAAATGATTTTAATGTCCAAGGATTGCAATTTTTCAACTTTCTTAATTTAAACATATTTTCTTATTTATTTAAAAATCTCTAATCAAGTTTTTAGTGTTCAAAATATTCAGCCCGATAAATGTTGTAGAAATTACTTAGCTAAATTGCAATTAGGAATTATATAATTTTTTGAACAGATAAAAATCTTTTCACCTTCGTAAATCAGTGGTCAGACCAGCGTGGTGCAAATGTAGAAGATCCTTGGTTCGAATCCTTGTACCGACATTTTTTTTATATTTTATTTCCTTTTCTTCTTTTCATAATATTAATAATGACTTTAATCTCTAGGCACAGATTGTCCTTATTTTAAACATTGTTAATTCAAAGAAACGTCAAGGCACATTATGTACCATTCTAACTCAATTCTCTTTTAAAGTTTGTTTGTTATCGAAATCTTCACATTATTAGATATCGTGTCGTCGAAAGAATATTCGAGTTAAGATTAAGGTTCACGTAGCAAGTTCGATTCCCTGTGGTGAGACTCCTTTTTTATAAGTCTCTCTCCTGTTCTAATCACGTTATTAAATCTGACCAAAAACCACTTGTGTGGTAAAAAAAACACCCCGCCAAGTCTGTGGTCCAAAAAAGTTGTGAAATCAACTTTCTATCCCGCCAAGTGATGTTGGCACTTTCTCCTGACCCATCACTATCAACATAGATACTTTTCAGCTTCTTCTCCTTGGCGGTGGGCCACGCGATTTCCTAAAACTGGAATTTTAATATTCTTCAAACACCAATACAATTTCTTGTTTCACCTTCACATTTGCCAAATGAGGTTTGTGTGGAAAGATGGTTGTGCGTGGAATACAACCAGTTAACATTAGGTAGTACTGCAGGCACACCGCCAAGGAGAAGAAGCTGAAAAGTATCTATGTTGATAG
>KZ652049.1:46246-64322 GCA_001010745.2 Gerris buenoi
TACTACTACTACTAGTACTAGGACCTTACTACTACTACTAGTACTAGGACCTTACTACTACTACTACTAGTACTAGGACCTTACTACTACTACTACTAGTACTAGGACCTTACTACTACTACTACTACTACTACTACTACTAGGACCTTACTACTACTACTAGTACTAGGACCTTACTACTACTACTACTACTACTAGGACCTTACTACTAAACCTTTATCTTGTAATGTCAACGAAATTTCATTTCACTTCAATCAATCATTTTTAAGTAACCGAACAAACATTTTTAATAGAACTCAAACTCAAAAAAATTAAAAGACTAATTAAACACGATGGCTACTCCACCGTTTACTACATTAGTTGAAACCGATCTACACTAACCCACTTTGTTGAATTGTTGTGGCTATTAGTGTGATTGTTAGTACGTCAGTGTGGTTATATGCTACTAGTGTGGTTATAAATACAATTAATAGTTTGGTTCTTAGTACAATTATTAGTTCAATTATTATTAGTGTGTTAATTAGTACTGTTGCTAGTGTGGTTGTTAGTACTGTTGATGGTGTGGTTATTAGTACAATTATTAGTGTCTTTATTATCACTGTTGATGGTGTGGTTATTAGTACAATTATTAGTGTCTTTATTATGTACAATTATTAGTTCAATTATTATTAGTGTGTTAATTAGTACTGTTGCATTAGTGTCTTTATTATCACTGTTGATGGTGTGGTTATTAGTACAATTATTAGTGTCTTTATTATCACTGTTGATGGTGTGGTTATTAGTACAATAAATAGTGGGGTTATTATTACTGTTGCTAGTGTGCTTATTATTAAATTTAGTGTGGTTTCTTTTATAGTAAACCGATAATATTTGTGCCCACTCAGAGGCTAAACTTTTCATCGCCATTTTTTCATAAAATGTGGTACTTTTTCATATTCCTAACCGAGTTCATAAACCGCGTAAAATTGAAAAATAAACGTTATCCTAAAATTTGGAGGCGCTGCCCCTCCAAATTCTTGTTAAAAAAAATGTTGATTTGAGTTAATTTTAATACGAATACTCTAATAGTATTAAGAGTAAGTATCAAGTGCAAGTATTTGGAGGATGAAGACTGAGGACTTCCATCCTGAACTATTTTCCATTTATCTCTTAGCAACTTTTTTTTTTTATAATGACAACCTTTTTGGTCTTTCTTTAGTCATACCTAGTCTGGCGCTTTTTAGAATTTAAACTAAGATTTATATTATCGGCAGAGATTTATCCCCCCTCCCCGCTCTATTTGCTTGCCAAATGAAGTAGACTAAATTTATGACAAGACTTCAGCGGTCGAAAGTCTCAAATGTTTTTTTTAGGATTATTTTTTTTTTAAATGTTAGTTTGAAATTGTATTTATCGTTGCACTGGTTAGAATTAAAATTGTCGAAGACGGGGCAAAATAAACTTATCCCCCCTGATAATAAAGGGACAGACAAAGTATTGGCTCAGTTCCAAACTAATATTATACGCTCATTTTTAAGATGCAACATAATGCGGTGGATTTTTATCATACGCCCTGTTTTTCCATGGATACAAAAAAATTTGACATTTTTTGTTTTTGACCATTATAATTTGGTAATTGATAAAATAGAGCATCTTTTTATTTATAAATAACTTTTTGATTAATGGATTTATATTAAAAGAAAATGATATTCTCAAAAATTTAATACGTTATTTCATGTTTCGGGAGAGAAAACTTGATACAATAATAATAATTAGTTTTCCCTGGTAAAAAGATTATCCAATGCTTTAGGGAATGCATAATAATATTACATATTGATTTTATCATTTTCATAATACCTAATAAAACCTTTTTTTTATTATCCTTAACTCTAGAGTAACTACAAACCGCCTTACATAAATGCATTGCTGGTTAAACAACCACTATGCAAGTAGTTCCTTTTACAACCGATAGATAGTGTACAAGGCCACAATAATAAAAACTACTGCTGCCGTGCTGCTAAAAGTTAAGATTAAGGTGTAGCACAGTATTCTTTTCCATATAAAAGTTCGTATTTTGTATCTGAAACACCGAGAGACTGTTTAAATACAATAGTATTTATTTACAGAGGACATGAGCTTCAATTTCGATCATAATAATTAATAATATATTAAGAAAGGTGGTTTTTAGCTCTTATCTATCTCCCTTTATTTGAATTTAAAGGAATCGCCTTGATTGATAGCGCTTCCCCTTAAATACATAAACATTTTTGTTATTGCCCCCGTTGGAAATGTAAGATATTGTTATAAATTTAATAATGAACATGAAGGTTACTTTTGTAGTTCGGCTTAATCCAGCCTTTTTTTCTTATAATGAGCCTATCTTTGTTGGCGACACTTTGTACTTAGAAAAACGGTGCAATCTTCCTGGGATGTGAAGGAAGGTTTCAAATCAGAACTGTTACAACTTTACAACAGTACGAACGTTCCGGTCATTACGAATCAGGTAGTTTTATATCATTTGTATTTATTATTCGTTTTTCTTCCATTTTTAAATATATTGAAATAAACACGAATATAATAATTGGTTTGGATTTCTAACACTACAAACTTTAATAAACATTTGATACCGTCCCCCCCCCCCTTGAAGTAGATCCGGTTCCAAACTTTTCGATACCTACTCCTGTCAGTTCTTTTATTTATTATGTTTCCTTGCTTATAATTTGTTAAAACATCCTTCAGACTCTTAATCTCATTAAATACATAAATCCTCTTTAGTTATCCGTAAGAACATTTAATATAAACAATTCAAAAGTCTAAATTTATTTAGCCCCCCTCAAACTTATAACATCATATGATTCCAGGATTTAAAAACCAAAATATTTGTTTAAATTGTTACTAAATTCTTCCCACACATTATAAATTTAAAAATCATACGGATGAACGACCTTGATTTAAATATATAAATAAAATATAGAGAAAACAGCTGTTGTTTGAACTGATTTTTAGCTCCCGTGACTGTTGGCTCATATGACTGGTTGAGCAAACGTCAATTAGACTTTATGCCGTCATATCTTGATTCTGTTTCTCGCTAGATCGAGAGCTTGGCGTTTTCCGTGTTCACAGATCTTCTATTTATTTTAAGATCTCTTCTTGTTCCTTTTTTTTTTACATTTAAAACGATTAGTTTTTATTTCGTACGGTTACAATGAAGCCACATAGTGTTATTTCGTATCAATTCGGTTTAGTGTCGATATAATTTTTCAAGTGTTTCGTATTTGAATGAAGGGTGTTTTTATTTGTTCTAAATGGTGGTTTAGGAAACAAAAATGGCTCTTGTGTAAATATTTTACGTGTTTCTTACCGATGTTTCTACTTTTATGTTTCTTTACAATACAGTTATATTTAATTTGATAAAACGGACATCGGTTATTTAACTTTATTATTAAAAATTAATAATTACATCCATAATAAATATCAAATTTGACATCGAGGTCATTGCATTTAGCTATAGAAACGTCCGCTCATAACCTGACGGGATTATTTTTAAAATTAATATTTATTTCTAATCTGATTTGTGTCTTTTTAACAACGAATATGTGTTGTACAAGTTAGAAACTATTAAAAGATTTCATTATAATTCAAAATCGTTTTAAATCTATGTGCCTTTAAACTGTTTTAAAACGAGAGTTTTGTTTACAACCGACTTGTGGATTGAAATCTTCTAAAGTACTTATGTTTCGGAGCAGCCAGTTTCTACAATATAGAAACCCTGGATCAACCACTGCTTGGTTATCAAACCATGAGGAGAATAAGTGGTGAGTATTTCTTATTATGTTTATAATTGTAAATTTAGCAAGTTTACATTTGATGGTGTGGCTTATTCTTAGACCAAAGTGGATACGTTTATAAATATCTAACAGGAGATTGGTTCTTGGAGTTTCCTGTATTTTCAAGTGGATATTTAAGATACTTTTTTTAACTGTGTAGCTACAAGTAGTGAAGGATACCTATAATTCTCTAACCAAACTCATTGTCTTGAAGAATTCTTCCAATTCCCTTCAAGTGGATGTTTAATTCTTCAGACAAACCTCTATCAAGTGACTAATTTAGGGATTGTTTTAAAGGTATCTATTAATGAAATGTACTATCAGTTTACAGTCATCTGTTATCACAATTTGAAGTAGTTACTTTGGCCAGGTGGTCAATCTTTATAGTGGGTTTCTTTAAAACTGTTTAGCTGTGAAGAGTCTAGCATCATCCAGTTTTTTACTTTTCTCTCCCTAAAAAACTTTTTTTTAAATTAATCATGTATCAAATCCAAGTATATCCCTTTAACGGCTAATCTGTAGTGGGCGATACAGTCGAGAATCGCATGGCAGCACAATTTCGCTTGGGTTATTCACTTAAAAAGATTATATTACTTTGTCAAAACAGTTTATTTTTAAGATTTATACATTTGAAAGCTTATATCTGTGAAATTAATAAATTTTAGAGGTGANCCTTTGTCTAAATAATACATTCGAGTGAGGCCTCCCTGATTTTCTAACCTCTTTTCCTAAGGTGGCCTGATAACTACAGATTTACCCTCTTTAACATTAAAATAGGTAACACCATTGAATATGGTATACCCATGCCTGATGTATATTTTTAGACTAAGTGCCATTATCACTTGTAGCTATGACACAGGAGAGATAATAAATATTATTTTTAGACTAAAGGATTTGTCCTGTTCCATACATTGGAGAGATTTTTTTTTTTTCGTCTTAATAAAGGTGAAAACACACGGTATAGCAAACTAGCGTATAGTTTTTACTATAGGTGTAGTAAAAGAGCATTCATGCCCACATGAGCTCTAGTTTTAGTCAGCTATACGTATACTTTACTTTCCTATAGTTGTATTATACGCTATACATACAGAAATATTACTATACAGAGGGTCCACACGAGAAGGAATCAAAACTATACTTGTTGCTGTATAGTTTTATTCCTTCTCGTGTGGCCCCTCAGTATAGTAATATTTCTATATGTATAGCGTATAATTCGTCTATAGGATAGTAAACTATACGAATAGCCAACTTAAACTAGAACTCATTTCGGCATAAATGCTAGTTTACTATAGCTATAGTAAAAACTATACCGTGTGTTTAACTATTGGAAAATAGAAACATCACTCATGGTGACACATTTTCAGAAAGGTAGGGGGTACTGTATTCTTACATTTCTAGTAGATATTTTTATGAAATTGACTTATAAACGGTAAATTTGCAGTCTGGTGGGTTTCAAGTAGTTAATCCCCAGATGTTACATATTAGCTATTTTCAGTGATCTTGAGAGAATGAACGGAAGCCTTGAACTTGTGCGTTGAGGTTCCTTTTGAATGTTCCTTGAAATTGTCCGAGAAAAGGCAAAAATACGTCATCTGTTATCGCACTTCTGTGGATATCAAGGGACTTGTACTGTATACTTACTTAAATCATGTAACAAAAACTGAATACTTAGTACAAACAGTTTTAAAGTCCAAGAAGCATGTTGCTTTTGATCGGTTAATTATTATTCTTTACTGACACCTTTAACTCGTTAGCGGCAAAATAATGTACTAAACCCTATATTTATCGCTCTGTTGCCTATTTTGTTGTTTTTTATTCTCTAGAAATGTTTGACACCCTGGAGATAAAGAGATAAAGTAAATGTTAATTAAATTCATCGGAAGTATTAGGACCTGCTATTTTGTAAGGGAGCTTTGTTCTTGTCTTTTCTCTAATTCTAAGAGTGAATAAGGTTTTATCACGTATAGTGTCATCAAATTTGATTTACTTACTATAATTGTCGTTTCAAAGGTGTAATTGTCGTGTTAGGTGTTAGATGCCACACTGAACTAAACGTTTTTCATTTCAATTCAAAGGGCTAGATGGGATATATTGACTTAAATTTTAGGTAGTCTATGCTATCTTTTATGTAACTGGTGGCTGTCTAAGTTTCATTACCTTAAAACTAAAGCTACAGAAGGATTTTACACACTACAGTTTATTCAACAGTACTAAAAACTCTATTCTTAAATATTTAAAGATGTTTGTGTTGTATCTAACACTATAAAATATTTTATGGCTAGCCGTATGAATGATGGATATGAATCAAAGCATCTTATTTCTTGTCACTTTTGTGCCCCCTTCCTTTTTTTTAGGGAATTCCACTCTGAACATTAAAAAATAAAGGCAGATTTATTATGTAGGCCAACTCAAATTGTTATTTAACCACTATTGGATTTTCGGTGCTTACTTTACTTTCATCGGCATTACAATCTGGGGTCATATCTCTCTTTCTTTCCATTTTCATTTAGCCAGTTTTTAGATATTAAGTGATTGTTTTTCTGGGTTTTTCTCTTCTTTTTTACCTTCTTGCTTCCGAGCTTACCAAAGGTATCGGGAAAATTTTTATGTCCCCGAATTCAAAAAATCCAAGACACAAATCTGTTTTTGATATCAGGGAACAATTTTGGTCTCGTTGTCTATGTGTCTGTCGCTCACCATATCTTCTTTTTTTAGAATACTTAAAAAACTTAGGCTTTTACACTGAAGATATAGACCATGTAAGATTGGTTTGAACAAACTCGGGTTGCCTTGTATCAATGAAATACTGGATTGATACTAGACAACTACATCCTTCACACATGAGTGAAGTGTTGGTTGGTAAACTATGTCTTCACGACTCTGGTCTCGTTAGATCAATTTTTATTATAAACAACCGTAAGAGTGTAGTCTATGATTTTCCAGGCTGAAACCTGGTGGTGCTTATTCTTTTGACGAGCTTCCCGTTGGTTTAATCAATGCTGGGTGGACATTAAGGGGGGCCCAGAACTGTGTTGAGATTTGAACCCAGAGCTGTGTGGTCAGAGGTTGCAGTCACCCAACCAACTACTGACCACACCCGATGCTGCTTAACTTCAATAATTGATAGGCCAACTACTCTCCTACTCAAGCTACCGAGGCTCCCTTTACATCTTAAAAACTACTCGTCTGATTCTAAAAAAATTTGGATGTCAAATCATAATTAGCCCATTGTTGGTGCCATATTAATATCAACCTGTGCCCATTCCTTTTTCTTCCTTATGCTCGCAAACTATTTTTTCATTAACACTTACAACTTGAAAAGTACTTAATCAATTTGGAAGATATTTTGATTTTGTGTTAAAAGTTGCTCACAGATCGTCTCATGTTAATTTTAACCGTCTGCTTGTATTCAATATTGAATAAAAATAAATGTTACGCTACTGGTAATCAAAACAGGTATTCAACCTCACTTTAATTCCCACTTGACCATTCATCCAATAATTGGACTCGAGGCTATATCACTAATTGGCAGACTATTTGTTACATGTTGCTTCTTTGATAGAATAAGATTCCTGTAATTGGTTGAATGTGAAGGAGGAATCGTAAGTGGATAATTGTCTTTTTTTTCTCACAATTATAATTATAAGTATTTCTGCTAAAATATTCTCTTTATTGCATGATCTCAATCTTGCTAGTTTATTAATTCTACGAGTTTATTAAATAAATTAAGTATTTCCTTCTGAATTAAAAATAAAATCATATTGATGATGAACCTCTCATGATAACTTTTTTTTCTATTATTCAAATAAACTTTTGAATAATAGAACCATTGACAATTATTGGATTATTTACATTGATAAAGGAATCTGCTCGTCCGATTTCAATGAAATTTTGATGGTAGGTCATTTATTAGCCCATTGTTGGGTCCATATAAGTTTCAACCTCTTGTGCCCATTTGTCTCTCTTCCACATGTGCGCACAAACATACATTTATTGACATCTATATCTTCAAAAGTATTCATCTGATTTTTATGAAATTTGGAAGGTTTGTTAAAAGTAGCCTGCAGATTAATTTCAACCGTCTGCGCTCTTTCAATTTTGCTAAATTGATAGTTAAATTTATGTACAAAATCAAAACAATTTTGTCAGATTAAAAAAACAATGCTAGACATGGATTGCTATTAATTATGCAACCCACGTTAAAAACCACAAAGAAATACAACCGAGGTCATTATAAATGTGCAAGCAAACTTTGACATTCAGCTACTAATATGACTGTATTTGTCCTTGATTATTTCCCGATATATTAGTTTTATTTAATTAGTTTTGGAGTTTTACATTGATTTACTAATTTAGAATTGGCCATAAAATATAAATGAAACAGTTAAATAAATTAGAATAAGGGCTATTGCCATAAGTGCAGGTTTCGGTGGTTTGTTATATCAATTGTTTGTAGATAAAAGAGAAGTATCACTGAAGTATAACCAAATATTTCAAGTATAGAATTGAGAAGTAAGAGCGTTGATAGAGGTCAGCTTAATAAGTAAAAAGAAACAGTCTCCTAGAATTTAGAATTCCTTTACCGATCAAAGCAGCTTTCGGCTTTCATAAAATCACATCATCAGTGTCGAATCTGGTAGAACTAGAGTTACATTAGAAATAATAAAATGCAGTTGGCGAGTCATACGATGTCCGAGACTAACATAAGACTGACTTAGAAAGCTGCTTTGATTATTAAACAAATTCTAAGTTCTGTGGACATACTGTTTCTTTTTACTTATCAAGTATAAGTTTCTGTGTTGATATTTGAATGAATGAAATTATATTTTGACCATTTTCATATCAATAGTCCACCTAATATTTAAGGAAAACACCAAGGATTTATATATTAATAAAACAAAAAAAACAAGATTTAAAGGATATAATAATTAAAACAGAACAACTAAATACTACTGCAACTACTGACACTACTCCAATCAATACACCTAGTACATCAAATTTAAACTTCATACCTTACCAGGAGGATGAAACATTTAATAACTTTATTCAAAGATTGGAAATATTTATGTTGTTAAAGAATAAAGATGACCCTAAAACTAAAGTCTTAATTTTACTACATGCTTTGACTCCAAAAATACACCAAAAATTAAGAGATCTCTGTTCACCAGATAGCCCGTTAGATAAAGAATACGATGAACTAGTTAAACTTCTAAAAGAATATCTAGACCCACAACCGAGCATATGGGCCCGGCAACATAAATTTATTTGTAAAATTCAAGGTCTACATGAATCTATATCTGAATATTCTACAGAATTAAAGAAGCTTTCAGCTAATTGTGATTTTAAATGTACATGCGGAAAATCCATAGCTGAGACTTTTCTGAGGCTACAATTTATTAGAGGGTTAAGAGACTCAGATATAAGAACCAAACTCTTACAAGACAAAAACACCCCTACTTTTAGTGAATTGTTAGAAACTGCTAAGGCTGTTGAATTATCCAAAAATGAAAATGTTTACATTACTAATCCGATTAATGACACTCGAACAGACNCACAACGAATAATTTTTTGTCATAAATATTTTTGCCACACGATGAATTCAACACACAACGAATAATTTTTTGTCATAAATATTTTTGCCACACGATGAATTCAACACACAACGAATAATTTTTTGTCATAAATATTTTTGCCACACGATGAATTCAACACACAACGAATAATTTTTTGTCATAAATATTTTTGCCACACGATGAATTCAACACACAACGAATAATTTTTTGTCATAAATATTTTTGCCACACGATGAATTCAACACACAACGAATAATTTTTTGTCATAAATATTTTTGCCACACGATGAATTCAACACACAACGAATAATTTTTTGTCATAAATATTTTTGCCACACGATGAATTCAACACACAACGAATAATTTTTTGTCATAAATATTTTTGCCACACGATGAATTCAACACACAACGAATAATTTTTTGTCATAAATATTTTTGCCACACGATGAATTCAACACACAACGAATAATTTTTTGTCATAAATATTTTTGCCACACGATGAATTCAACACACAACGAATAATTTTTTGTCATAAATATTTTTGCCACACGATGAATTCAACACACAACGAATAATTTTTTGTCATAAATATTTTTGCCACACGATGAATTCAACACACAACGAATAATTTTTTGTCATAAATATTTTTGCCACACGATGAATTCAACACACAACGAATAATTTTTTGTCATAAATATTTTTGCCACACGATGAATTCAACACACAACGAATAATTTTTTGTCATAAATATTTTTGCCACACGATGAATTCAACACACAACGAATAATTTTTTGTCATAAATATTTTTGCCACACGATGAATTCAACACACAACGAATAATTTTTTGTCATAAATATTTTTGCCACACGATGAATTCAACACACAACGAATAATTTTTTGTCATAAATATTTTTGCCACACGATGAATTCAACACACAACGAATAATTTTTTGTCATAAATATTTTTGCCACACGATGAATTCAACACACAACGAATAATTTTTTGTCATAAATATTTTTGCCACACGATGAATTCAACACACAACGAATAATTTTTTGTCATAAATATTTTTGCCACACGATGAATTCAACACACAACGAATAATTTTTTGTCATAAATATTTTTGCCACACGATGAATTCAACACACAACGAATAATTTTTTGTCATAAATATTTTTGCCACACGATGAATTCAACACACAACGAATAATTTTTTGTCATAAATATTTTTGCCACACGATGAATTCAACACACAACGAATAATTTTTTGTCATAAATATTTTTGCCACACGATGAATTCAACACACAACGAATAATTTTTTGTCATAAATATTTTTGCCACACGATGAATTCAACACACAACGAATAATTTTTTGTCATAAATATTTTTGCCACACGATGAATTCAACACACAACGAATAATTTTTTGTCATAAATATTTTTGCCACACGATGAATTCAACACACAACGAATAATTTTTTGTCATAAATATTTTTGCCACACGATGAATTCAACACACAACGAATAATTTTTTGTCATAAATATTTTTGCCACACGATGAATTCAACACACAACGAATAATTTTTTGTCATAAATATTTTTGCCACACGATGAATTCAACACACAACGAATAATTTTTTGTCATAAATATTTTTGCCACACGATGAATTCAACACACAACGAATAATTTTTTGTCATAAATATTTTTGCCACACGATGAATTCAACACACAACGAATAATTTTTTGTCATAAATATTTTTGCCACACGATGAATTCAACACACAACGAATAATTTTTTGTCATAAATATTTTTGCCACACGATGAATTCAACACACAACGAATAATTTTTTGTCATAAATATTTTTGCCACACGATGAATTCAACACACAACGAATAATTTTTTGTCATAAATATTTTTGCCACACGATGAATTCAACACACAACGAATAATTTTTTGTCATAAATATTTTTGCCACACGATGAATTCAACACACAACGAATAATTTTTTGTCATAAATATTTTTGCCACACGATGAATTCAACACACAACGAATAATTTTTTGTCATAAATATTTTTGCCACACGATGAATTCAACACACAACGAATAATTTTTTGTCATAAATATTTTTGCCACACGATGAATTCAACACACAACGAATAATTTTTTGTCATAAATATTTTTGCCACACGATGAATTCAACACACAACGAATAATTTTTTGTCATAAATATTTTTGCCACACGATGAATTCAACACACAACGAATAATTTTTTGTCATAAATATTTTTGCCACACGATGAATTCAACACACAACGAATAATTTTTTGTCATAAATATTTTTGCCACACGATGAATTCAACACACAACGAATAATTTTTTGTCATAAATATTTTTGCCACACGATGAATTCAACACACAACGAATAATTTTTTGTCATAAATATTTTTGCCACACGATGAATTCAACACACAACGAATAATTTTTTGTCATAAATATTTTTGCCACACGATGAATTCAACACACAACGAATAATTTTTTGTCATAAATATTTTTGCCACACGATGAATTCAACACACAACGAATAATTTTTTGTCATAAATATTTTTGCCACACGATGAATTCAACACACAACGAATAATTTTTTGTCATAAATATTTTTGCCACACGATGAATTCAACACACAACGAATAATTTTTTGTCATAAATATTTTTGCCACACGATGAATTCAACACACAACGAATAATTTTTTGTCATAAATATTTTTGCCACACAATGAATTCAACACACAACGCAAATTTGTATTGGTGTTGACCTAGCTTTATAGTCTAATTCTTATTCAAAAGAAGACAGCTTAATAAAACTGTTTATTGATTTATTAATTATGCTATTTGTGTATTAATAATTTGCGAAACCTATTATAACCAAAGATGATTTCGGTTTTGGGGTGCTAGTACCGTCAAGGAACCATGGCTGATCAGGCAGCTCTTTGATAATAGTTGATGATGTGTAAACCATCTCTTGTCAACTGTAACATCTGATTTATGTGACCAAAATACACCCCATTTTGTTGAGCACCATTAAGCTGAAAGCTCATAAATATTTTTAATGATAAAATAAAATGTTTTATTTGTTTTATACTCTTACCAGAGATTAGAATGGTAAATGCAATTCTTTCATAACTCATATTTTTTGAAAGCATTAGTTACCTCCATGTTATGCCCATGCTGACTTATAATTTGGGGTTAGAAAAAAAATGAAATTTTTCAAATCAATTAATGCTTATAGAGATTAAAATTAATCATTATAAACCATGTTGAAAACACCTATTTACGATTACTTGTTACTATGGTGGATGGATATTCAGGTGTAAATAATACCTATTACACCTGAATATCCATTATCCATCCACCGTACTAACAATTAATCATTATTAAAGAGTTAGGAGAACGTATGATTAATACAGAGAAGGTGTGGTCATTTCTTTTCAGTTTGAAATTGCTCTTTTTATAACTTTGAGCTTGTAAGTTTTACTAAAATAAAAGATAGAAATAAAAAATAGTTTTATTATTAAAAGTGTTATATAAAGAATCTAATAAAAGAGTCCAAACTGAATCAAAAGAAAGTGGAGGGGAAAAGGGTGATGGGATTTATAAATAAAGCTTGTCTGTTATTGTGTAACCTTCCACCCTAAGTAAGACTGAGATTTTTTAAGTGGGTTTTTATAAAATATGTGAAAGAGACGTCCAATATCACTTAGCTATTTTTACCTCCTTGGGAGATTAAAAATAAACAATTCAAAGGATTTGCTATTTGTGGCATTGTTTATTTATTTTTTTTAGATTTAAGTAAAGAAATAATATTTCTTTTTGTGGCAAGGTGAATAAGATTAATATTATTAAAATATGAATATTCACAAAAATTAAAAATATGTAATAATATGATCGGCTCACAAATTATGGTCAAAAAAATAGCTCAGATAATTATTTTTTTTTTTGTTTTTTAGCAAACAGATTTATTTTAATTATTATTTTAAAAAAGCTTTAATTATCCAATCTAAAATCCCATTAAGAATGGCCTGTTAATTTTAAACTGTTTATAATTGATTAAATTATTTATTTATTTCTATTTTTCATAAGAAAAGAAGAACCATAGATGTATGCATTACTCCATTTAGAAGCAAATCTCATATATTTTCTAACTTTTTGATTTCTCAATCTATTTGAATTCACAAAAGAAAATTTTGATGTAGATAATGTCAGTTTTAAATAATATTAGCTGTTAAATATTATAATGTCTCCCTTTCCTTAAAAATAAAATAAGTAAATGCAGTGCTCGATTTCTAGAAATTGAGGTGCCGGAACTGCAACCTACCCTCTCTCTCTCTCTCTCTCAGAGAGAGAGAGGTCTCGGAACGCTGTTCCGCCTCAAATCGAGCCCTGAGTAAATGAATAGTCAGGAATGAACAAGATCCTAGTTGAGTAAAGACTAGGGTGTAAAAAATTATAGGAAAAAATAATTTTAAAAAGGTATCTGGGATATAGACTTATACTATAGTAACTCTGGCATGATTGTTTCATTCCTGTTATAATGGTTATTTTATCTGGCAGTAGGGTTATCTTATCAGGCATTATGATTATCTTACTTTTCATGATAATTATCATACCTGGCAATATAGTTATATTATCTGACATTATGGTTATCTTATTAGCCGTGATGGTTACTTTACCTTTCATTATAATTTTACTTTATCTTTCACAATAATTATTTTATTTGACATGATAATTATCATACTTGGTATTAAAGTCATCTTATCTGACATGATGGCTATCTTATTAGCCATGATGATTACTTCACCTTTCACAATAATTATCTTATCTGGAATTATGGTTTTATTACCTTCCATAATGATCATTAGCATAACTTACATTATGTTTACCCACCCATGAAAGAGCTTATTTATCGAGTACCAATATTATAAAGCGTATATTTCCATTCTACGCTAGAATTCCAAATATGACAGAAACAGCAATGATTTTAAATAAATTTAGAACTAACTTGTGTTGTGTTGTGAAATCTAATTTTTTTTTTAGATTTTTATTTTTTAATAAAAAGTCAATATATCTGCGAAGCTCTTACACAACTAAACTTTTATTATTTATGGGGTTAAAAAAAACATAAGTGGTAATTGGGTATTGAGTGGATGAGAGGGTGATATAGGGAGGGGCTTGATGGATATCATGATTTTGCTGTCATGTGTCACGTTCAGATATGTGATTCAAGTAGCCCCACTCACTACGCTTCAGTCTCTTCATTTCTTTATAACATTATTCTCACAATTTTATAAAATAATAAATCGAATATTTTTGAACTTTTTAAAACTTTGAGCGAAAAATGTTTAATATTATTTTTGTTTAAATTATTGACTTATTCAACATGAAGGCCTTTCGTGAGTAATCAACTTTGCATTTAATTATCTTAAAGTAATATTTAAATTTATATTTTTTTCAGTATAATATAAAATAAATTTTAATTTCCAAAGCGAGCTCTAGATGCATCAGGGTATCGCCAACTTATATTAGTTGACAACCTATCTTCAGTGAAAACCTATATTGCCTGTAAAAGAAATAGGGAAAACCCTCATCGATGAATCACATGAGGGAAAAATATCGGACTCAATTACTTGTATACTATCAAGCTTTTTCACTACTTTCTTAGATTGTTACTTCCTATGTTTTTTTTTTAGAATTTAAATGGATATAATTATTTATACATTACTTTGTCTTAATAACTAATAAGACAAAAGGGTGTTTAGCAATCTGCTTTGGGACAAAGGAATATCACACTTCTGTTTTTATAAATGTAGTGACAGTCTAAAGAAGAATATTCCTCACACCTTCTTTAGATTGTTACTCCCTTCTGTTTTCTTCTGGAATATAAATGGATATAATTTTTTATACATTAATTNTTATCCATCCACCGTACTAACAATTAATCATTATTAAAGAGTTAGGAGAACGTATGATTAATACAGAGAAGGTGTGGTCATTTCTTTTCAGTTTGAAATTGCTCTTTTTATAACTTTGAGCTTGTAAGTTTTACTAAAATAAAAGATAGAAATAAAAAATAGTTTTATTATTAAAAGTGTTATATAAAGAATCTAATAAAAGAGTCCAAACTGAATCAAAAGAAAGTGGAGGGAAAAAGGGTGATGGGATTTATAAATAAAGCTTGTCTGTTATTGTGTAACCTTCCACCCTAAGTAAGACTGAGATTTTTTAAGTGGGTTTTTATAAAATATGTGAAAGAGACGTCCAATATCACTTAGCTATTTTTACCTCCTCAGGAGATTAAAAATAAACAATTCAAAGGATTTGCTATTTGTGGCATTGTTTATTTATTTTTTTAGATTTAAGTAAAGAAAATGTTTCTTTTTGTAGCAAGGTGAATAAGATTAATATTAGAATATGCATATTACCAAAAATTAAAATGATTTAATAATACATATGATAAAATTAAAAATTATGATCACAAAAATAGCTCTGATAATTTATTTTATTTTTTGGCAAGATTTATTTAAATATTGAAACTTACATTTTAAAAATGCTTTAAATATGCACATCTAAATCTCATTAATAATAGCCTGTTAATTTTAAACTGTTTATCATTAATTCAAATATTTATTTATTTCTATTTTATTTTATGTGGGAAAAGAAGAACTATAGATGTAACTGTAGAACTATACATTCCGGCGTTAAGAAGCGAATCTCATATATTTTCGAACTTTTTGATTTCTCAATCCATTTGAGGTTCACAAAAGATAGTTTTGTTGTAGATAATGTCAGTTTTAAGTATTTTATTTGTCTCTCTTTTCTTAAAAATAAAATAAATTAATTTTCAGGAATTATTTTAAAAATTATAAGGAAAAAATACTTTTAAAAAAATATTTGGGAAATAGACTTTGATTATAGTAATCCTAGCATGATAGTTTCATACCTGTCATAATGGTTATTTTATCAGGCATATTATTTACTTTTCATGATAATTATCCTACCTGGAAATATAGTCATTTCATCTGTCATGATGGTTATTTTAAGTTTGTTCCAACAACACTTCAAACTAGTTTGAAACTGTCCTACGCATGCTCATCGAACCACAATTAAACGTTTTGCTATTGCACATGCGTCAGACAGTTTCAAACTAGTGNTCTTTGATAATAGTTGATGATGTGTAAACCATCTCTTGTCAACTGTAACATCTGATTTATGTGACCAAAATACACCCCATTTTGTTGAGCACCATTAAGCTGAAAGCTCATAAATATTTTTAATGATAAAATAAAATGTTTTATTTGTTTTATACTCTTACCAGAGATTAGAATGGTAAATGCAATTCTTTCATAACTCATATTTTTTGATAGCATTAGTTACCTCCATGTTATGCCCATGCTGACTTATAATTTGGAGTTAGAAAAAAAATGAAATTTTTCAAATCAATTAATGCTTATAGAGATTAAAATTAATCATTATAAACCATGTTGAAAACACCTATTTACGATTACTTGTTACTATGGTGGATGGATATTCAGGTGTAAATAATACCTATTACACCTGAATATCCATTATCCATCCACCATAGTAACAATTAATCATTATTAAAGGGCAGGCCCTGGCCCCCAATGAGAAAATATTTGCCAATTCTCTAATTCTATCAAAATAAAGGGGGAAAAAAATAATTGAATTACGTACTTCAATAATTATTGCGATGAAGTATTACCTTGATAAAGATTATGTTATCATTTGAAGTGAAAATGTACTCTAGAGTTAATTATTGTTTTTCATTTTCTTTAAGTATGTTTTTTTAGATGTTATCTCTTATCAATAATATATGATAACAGATTAAACGTGCAAGTATAATTATAGAAATTGGTAAGTGTTTTCGATGTACGACCTTGTGTGACTTTGAGGGTTTGAGGAGTCTAATAGTCTAACAAATTTTTAAATGCATGTGGGAAGTTGTCATCAATTTTTTGTATCTATTTAATAATTTGAGAGCTCATAGGTCTATCATAGGAGACAGGCCGCAGCTTAAGTTGGTCTAGCCAACAGATATTTTGTTGTGTGTTCAGTGAATCGTGTAAAAGTCTTTCTCAATAATCCATCAGGAGTCTGTCAGACATTTTTTAGCTTATTACTTATTAATAAATTCTACAATTTAATCAGCAAGGATAGATAAGATAGTTTGAATGCTATTAAGTACTTAGTGTTCTCACAACTTGTCTGTAACCTAGGTTTAAACACTGATATATCTGGTGAGTTGGAATCCCAGAGAGGCGAGACATGTGTCACACTGATGATGACCTCTAATACATGATTAAAGTGCCCATGTCCTGTAATACAGGGGTGCAGAATATGTCCGAACGCCCGAACGAGGTTCGGGGGAAATCGGGGCAGGATTGGGGAAAATTTTGGCAGGGGAAAATGTAAATGAAAAATTAGAACAATAAAATTTTGGGGAAAAAATTATGTCTTAACGTCAATGACTTTTATTATGTCTTATGTTTAACGTTTCTCTTCTCAAACGAATTACCAAAGTACTTACTCCTTTTTTAAACCTGCAAGAAAGAAGAGGGGCTGAAATAAAAATGAGACACCCAGGTGAGAGCCCTTTAAACTCGGCTTTGAAATATGTACTGA
>KZ652049.1:90116-113490 GCA_001010745.2 Gerris buenoi
CTCGCTAGCTTGGTTTCTCGCTCCGCGTTAAGCGTAGGAATGAGCTATCTCAATTTTTTTGATCTAGGAATGCACTAGGGTTCTAGACGAATCCAAAAAGCCCTCATTCATTAAAATCGGTTCAGTAGTTTAGGCTGTAGGTGCGTCAACATAAAATGAAGGAAGAATAAGAATAAGAAGAAGTCATCAAAACTACCATTTTCAAACCTATTTTTCTCTAGTTCTACTTGGCCGATTTTGACCATTTTTTTTTATTTTTAATCTACAGGACTATTTATAACTATAACTCTATTTATCTATAAACTATTTAGGTAGCTTGTACGTATTTCACGCTGCAGACCCTCAAAAACCCTAGTTTGTCACCTACAGTATATATACACTGGCAGCTTTTGTGAAATTTTGACTTGGTGGGGCGGAACGCTGCTGCGTTCCTAAAACACTGGCAGCTTTTGTGAAATTTTGACTTGGCGGGGCGGAACGCTGCTGCGTTCCTAAATGTATCGAACATATTATTCAGAATCGTTTAACGAGCGTAATGAGTTCATAATTTCAGAGCCTTGTGCTTTGAAAAGTTTGTGTGTTTATTTATTTGGGTGTTTGTTTGTCTAACGATAACTGCCGTAAAAATTGATCGATTTGTAAGAAATTCGACACACAGGTGCATCTTAGCATTTATGACAAATTTATATTTTTTTCCGTAATTTCACATACTTACTTAATATTTTTTTTCAAGATGGCGTTCAATATGGTAGACTACTTAGTACAAAATAATTTAGTCAACATGACATTTTTGTGTATCAAATATTTGACACTTCATATTTTTAAAGATGGCAAATATGGCGTACGACTGAACAAAAAGTTTATAGTCAGAATAATTTTATGGTCTTGAAAAGAATATTTAATTATTGAAATGTGAAATATTGTGTATGTATATAGTATACTCGTATACTATACACTTTTTAGGGTCTGTAGGCAAAAGGGTTAAATTTTGTTTATTTTTTTTGACATCGTGAGGGGTATCATATTAAAGTGTACGTCGAGCTGATTACAAAAATATATAATTCTTTGGTTATAACTTTGATAGGGCGAGCAAAATACGGTTTTTTATAGTTATGGTCTTTTCGATATATTTATATGGCTATTTTTCGGTTCAATGGCAAAAAATACTTCATCAGAAGTTTGTTTATGTGTTTTGAGAATATCAGACCCATAGGACATAGGATAGTTCAAAGTAAGCTTTTTAGTATTTTAAAAAACACCATCAATTGGGTATTACTTAAACAATACAGTGTGGCCTACGGACCCTCGCTGTGTATGCTGCACACACACTTGACCTGTTTATTATTAAAAGCACTTATACACTTAATTTTTAAGACTCTAATTAATGCACTTTAATTTTAAAGCTCTTTTTCTAATAGATAAGAATATATTAGCTTTTTTCTGAAAAATTGTTTCTGGTAGCCATTAGCCATATTGAAAACAAATATAGCATTTTTTCTACGCGAGTTCTTTATATGTCGCTTCACTACTGCGAATATTTTTGAAAGGTGCGGAATGGTTATACGTTCTGCTCTATAAAACCCATTAAAAATTGCTGATTTGATAAGTAATTTAGATATAAAAATAAAACACTCTAAAGCTTCTCTGCAATCTGCAAGTAGGTTGTCCCAGCTAGAAGATCTAGCCTGAAATAGAATTTTATAAAGATTTTGTCAATTTCTTCAATCTTCGGTTGAGTAAACATTGAAATCAACTTGAGTAATTCTTCCGCTTTCTCTTTGTTAGCGTCTTATTTCTTCTTCTTTTTCTTCATTGTTTCTTTCATTTCTTGGTTTGATGTTGAAGGAGTTCTGGCTCATTTAATCTGGTCCCGTCTGACCACCGTTTGAATCATTGCTACCGAATAAAACAATGGCACACACGGGCAATTCTCTTGCGTCGCGGTCCTAATCTCATTCATGCTAAGAGTGTATATTCAACTCTTTTGCGTTTGACCCTTTCTTGATTTTCTCCAAAACAACTGCTTATTTAAATCCGTTATTGCATATCAATTGTTATAAATAATTGGGAAAAAGTTGCGTCTCTTATATGATTGGTAATCTCTTCAATAATCTATTATCGTTATTACTTATTTAAATTCCTTTTTATAGCCCTGATTTCCTAGTTAATATACATAATTGTAACAATAATTAATTTTTATAACAATTATAATTATGATTTTGCTTCCGAGCTAATCGGAGGTATCTTAAGAATTGTGATTTTTCTGAAGAACTTTTTTTGCAAATTTTTTTTAAGAACGAATTTTTTGTACCTCCGAGTACAAAACTTCCGAGAAAGGAATCACTTTTGGACATATTTGGTGTCGGGGACATTTTTGGTGTCGTGTCCGTCTGTCGGTTTGTATTATTAATCATTTTTTTTTTTTTTCATAGTGGACTTGCGCCTTGATTCAATTCCTTTTTACTCCGAATGGGACATTATGGGGCCAACAAAGTATGCATCTGTATTGGACTTTGCGGCCAAAGCCTCGATCTCTAACCAGACCTTGCCTTTTAGAGTTGATAAGACTAATCAATCCGTATCAGTTCTCTGCTCCAAATTCATTCTACCTTATACAGTGTGGATTGAGTACGCGTGGGGTGAAATGAAAAAAAAATTGTCGAATTGAAATTTGAGCGTCTGGGCATCAGTCTTGCTTGATGTTAAACTTAGAAGTTAAAAAAAATCATACCAATTAAATTAATGTACAGGATGTTGTTACGACCAATAACAGTTAAATACCTTTATTGTTAAAAGTATCTCAAATATTTACTTAAAAATACGTTGGTAGCAGCTCATTTGAATAACCTTTTTTCCTAATAAATTAGGAATAGTTCCTAATGATAAATTAGGAATTAGTACGATCAAATTGAAGTTGGGCATCAAATTAAAAATGAAAAATTTGCCATTACTTTCAATTTTGAACTGTTCTAGGTAAATATTTTTGATGTTTAAAAAAAGGTGCTTTACTCTTAACAATTTTTGAAAATAAAAACCCTGTAAATTGATTAATTGGACTAATGTATTCAACTTTTTAGGTTTTAGACCAAACATGGCAGATACCCAGAAGCTCAAATTACAACTCGAAAATATTTCGTCATTTACACCCCACTTGCACATGATCCGTGGACTCGCTATGTATACAATAAATTCTTCTTGGCCACGTACAGTTCTTTTTCATGCAATAAATTTGTATAAATTCCATGTAATTTCCTCTCAAACTTACGTACTAAATTTCAAAACTTGGCAAACCTCGTTGCTTCTATACGAACACCTGAACGTGCATCTACGTACGTATTTTGTAGTGGTAGTATATACGTATGTAATCTGATGAATTAACATTTTAAGAAGTATAATAAGAAATAGATGGCCGTAGAAGAATGGGAGGGAAAAGAAACATCTCTGATTGGCCGGCCCTTCCTGATGTGAAACCTAGATAAAATTGGTTTGCGGCCAAAATGCTTCCCTTTTGGGAGTATGATGGAGGGAGACATGGGTTTGCTTTTACCTCCCTCACTGCCCTTGCATCTATTGGCGCCCTTTAAGGTTAATCTCAGACCACCTTACCTCTTTTGTACTATGAACCTCGGTCCACTTGGCATCCGATATGTTTTCGGGGGGCAGGAAATAAGACTTCTACTTGAAATAACAGGATTAAGGACAAAACAAAATCCTTATTATCGACCTGGTTTTTTTTTCTCTAGATCCTGTGTTTTAACACTTATATGTCAGTCTGTATGTATAAATAGGAAAACATTAAGAGAGCCCTTGTTGACGCAGATTTATTTTGTACCCTCCGACAGAGTGACGCCGTCCCTTTTTACTTATCTCATGTTTTAAATCAAATAATGATAATAATGCCAAATCAAAGATAATTTTGCTTTAGACAGAATAATAACTTCTCGAAATTTTCTATAAAATTACTAAAACCTGTTTGTGCCTATCATGATTTTTATAGAATCGTGGTGTAATAGTTAAAGAGTATAATTACTATTAATTACCTATTAAACTTTGATTATTTAGCGGGTTTTTGACAATATACTGACCAATTTTGCTCTTATTCCTTTTTTTTGTAGTGTTATTTTCGTCTTCTTCAAAGTAAATTTAATATACCTACTTTTGAACACTTATTACTCATTACATACATACATTTTACACATTAACATTTTACATCTTTAATACACATTAATATGTATATTTACACTTTTTTATTTATCTGCAGTAGTCTCCAAATCTTGGAACCTAAATTTGACCCACTTCCTGAATACCTAGTAAGTCGAAACTTTTTCAGATAATGTATTTCCGCGATGACAACGCAATAATCAGTCATTAGTTAAGTAAGAAATAATTAACTTAATTAACGTAATTGGAAGTACACAATTTAATTAATTAATTTAGTTGATATTATGGTAATGAAATTATTGAATTAATAAAAAATGTACCATAGAGTTTCACAAAAATGACTATCAAAAACGGTTCCAATGATTTTATAAAAATAATTCTACAATGCAGGTCGCATTTAATATGAATTTGACCAAATTAGTAAATTTCTCGGGGAAAAATCTAGTTTCTGAGAAAATAGCTATAAACCCAAAGGGTTAAAGGCCAGGTTCGATTCCCCACCGAGAAGGAGTTATTTGTATGGTTAGTTTTAATTAAATTTGATAATGAAAACCCGAAACGACTAGTAAATAGAAAATATTGGATCATTTAATTATGTACCCTTATATGAGCTTGTTATTCATCCTGTTTATTGAGTAATAGTAATAACCTTTGAGGTATAAATTCTTATTGTTGTACCTGATTTAATACGGCTCCTTTAGCGATGTCTGAAGTGTCAATTATTATTATTATGGCAACTGGTAATGAACAACACTCAATAATGGTGTGTCCAGGTTATTGGCGTCACTAATGTAATATTATTGTTAATCAATGGTCGCACTTTCACTTGCGATGGATACGGTGATTAGTGTGGAACATGTCTCTTTTCTGTGCGGTAATCCAACTATATGATACATTGGCGCAACTCTCCGTCACACTGATTTACTTGTAATCTTGTTTTGACAGTTATTTTTACTGTCACGAAAGGCAATAAGGGGGTTGTTTTCCAAACGCCCGCATGTCTGTTACACGAGAGCTTCCCAGATCCGCTCCTTGCCAGAATACTTACATGTAGGTCAAAACAATTCTTAGAAATGAACAACACGAGGGGAAATTATTTAGAGTCAACGACAAAGTTAACTTATAAGTAAGCAAATCTAAGCGGTAACTTATAATTAGGCAAATCTAAGTGGTTACTAATAAGTATAGGCAAATCTAAGAGGTTCTACTTAAAATACTTATTTGTGGGTCAAATAAATTCTTATGAATGAACACGAGTAGAGATTATTTAGAGTCAACGACCAAGTTAACTTATAAGTGGTAACGGTAACTTATAAGTGGGAAAATCTAAGTGGTTTAACTGAAATTTGGAATTATTTTAATTGGATTATTTAATTATTTTAAATAATAATAAGTACTCTTATTAAATGATTAAAAAAGATTCCTCTGCTTGCAGATCTGAAGATGTCCCTTATGGGACGATCAGTTACACTTTTACAAGTATTTTTAAGCAGCTGAACAGTTCTTTATATTGTTGTCGTATCTCCTATGAACGTTCTTAAAACCGCACCTAAGTAAAACAATTTTGATTAATTTAAAAATCATTGAACACAATTTCGATTAATTTAAAAAACAACGTCGAAAGCCCCTGCCTCCTCCATTGTACGCGCGGTCATCACTTATATTATTGAGCTGGCCTTTACCTTGGAACTCAATTCAATACCCCCACCCCACCTCTCCCTCGTGTGAAATCCTAGAGGGGGGGGGGCAGCTAGAGTTACTGAATCACTCGCTGTCGCTGTATCAACTTAGATGACCAAAATCTGTTTTGTACTTCCTTCATTAAATACTTGATAAAACAGATTGTCCTAAAAGGAGTCCAATAAAATTTTAATTCCCTAGCAATTAAATTGTTTGGGCATTAGCCAAAAGCAAAAAACAAAACAAAAACAGTTTTGTTCTTTCTTTATTGAATACTTATTGAAATTGATTATCTTAAAATGTATACACATCCAATACAAATTTAATTAACAAGGAATTTAATTATTCGGGCGTTAAAAAGAACACATCTGTTGGTGCTTAAACTTTAAACAGTGATTTTTTTTGCTTTCGGTAAGCTCGGATTTTTAAACACCTATGATCTGTTTACACTTCAACATTTTTTTTTAATCGCAAATTTTCGAATATACTTGTCCGATTTTGATGCAATTTGGACGTTATGTCAGATAGCCCTCAGATAGCCCCCATAAAATTTTCATCGCTAACTCTCTTCATGCACAATAAATTTTGAACACTCATATTTTGGAAGTCTATCTCATTTATACATAATTTATTTTATTATAATTTATTAATTTTTCCAAAATGTCGATTAGTTACTAAGATTTCATTTTATAAACATAAAATAAAAAGCTTTCTTTGTTTTAATAGTCTGAAGTTGAAGAAGAAGGAGCGCTTAAAACCTTTGCCATTATAATGATAATAAAATGTAAGTAATTCTTTAGATTGTTACTCCCCCATGATTCTTTTTTAGAGATTAAAGACTTTGACTAAATAACTATTAAGGCAAAGGGATGAAGGACTTTACGACAAAGGAATATCACACTTCTGCTTCTATAAGGGGAGTAACACCTTCGTTAGATTGTTACTCTCCTCGGTTCTTTTATAAGGGGAGTAACACCTTCGTTAGATTGTTACTCCCCTTGGTTGTTTTATAAGGGGAGTAACACCTTCGTTAGATTGTTACTCTCCTCGGTTGTTTTATAAGGGGAGTAACACCTTCGTTAGATTGTTACTCCCCTCGGTTGTTTTATAAGGGGAGTAACAATCTAAAGAAGTGCTAAAATACAATTTATATAATAATATCTTATATTGAAATATTTTGTTACACTCGTGAGTGTGTAAAAGTGCCAATAAATTCGGATCAATAATAAAATCAGCTGTTTACATTTTATATTCACCGATTCTAATCTGAAAAAACTCGTTCAAAAACAAACTAACTTTGTGCTAAGTTATGAAAATGATAATTTTGAGAGTGGTTTGTCTCTAATTGAAATTATACTTCTAGAGTTGTTAAGTATAATCCTGCAAATAATTTTTTCGTTTTTTTTTCGATAGCTTTTCGCTTTTGATAATTATTTTTGCTGGGTTACCATTTTTCAGTGTTGAAAAGAAAGAGTCATAAATTTAGTTTGTTTTTTTGTCCTTTGGGTTGATTTTTCACGGTGGTGGTTTTTCGGGTTCTTTCCGCGATGTGTTTTTTTTTCTGTCGAAGGAGTCTATGTGACGGGTTAGGAGGGTTTTTGGGTGTGTTTTTTTTTTTTTTTCTCTCGTTCTGGTTGGAACTGAACGAGGCTGCATATCGAGTAGCCTGGGATATGTAGAAGGTAGCCGAGGGATATAACTGAGAGGTCTGTCTTGACGTCTCAGACTATCCTTGTCCGACCCAAGTGCATTCTTCGTCATACTTACAAACCTCCTGTTTGACCCGATTCACTTTAATCACGTCTTAAATTTGTCGAAATACAATCAAATTTCAACTTTAACATTTTTAACACCAAAACTATCCCAATTATCGAAAAATATCCTTTAAAATTTCAAATCTAAAGTAAACTAATCGTTTTATTGTTGTCATTTGGTCGTTGTTTGTTGGGGATTTGGTGTAGTCGGTTGTTTTCAAGTAGTGTCGTAGTCTGTGGAGACGCCAGGCAGCGCTAGTGTCGCATACCCCCCCTCTCGTAGTCAACTTGTTCCTTCATCCAGTCTCCGTTTAACTTCTGTACCGGTCTCATTCGTTCGAGCTTGGTTTTTTTTCTCCGAAACTATTTCTCGAATAAGTTCCGCCTTTTTGATTTTCTTGTGTTACTTTACTATAATATATTCAATTTTTTTAAAATAAAATATATTTATATAGGTAAACACAAAATTACAATATCCGGGTTAGTAATGTCAGGGGAAATTATTTAGAGTCAACGACAAAGTTAACTTATAAGTAAGCAAATCTAAGCGGTAACTTATAATTAGGCAAATCTAAGTGGTTACTAATAAGTATAGGCAAATCTAAGAGGTTCTACTTAAAATACTTATTTGTGGGTCAAATAAATTCTTATGAATGAACACGAGTAGAGATTATTTAGAGTCAACGACCAAGTTAACTTATAAGTGGTAACGGTAACTTATAAGTGGGAAAATCTAAGTGGTTTAACTGAAATTTGGAATTATTTTAATTGGATTATTTAATTATTTTAAATAATAATAAGTACTCTTATTAAATGATTAAAAAAGATTCCTCTGCTTGCAGACCTGAAGATGTCCCTTATGGGACGATCAGTTACACTTTTACAACTATTTTTAAGCAGCTGAACAGTTCTTTATATTGTTGTCGTATCTCCTATGAACGTTCTTAAAACCGCACCTAAGTAAAACAATTTTGATTAATTTAAAAATCATTGAACACAATTTCGATTAATTTAAAAAACAACGTCGAAAGCCCCTGCCTCCTCCATTGTACGCGCGGTCATCACTTATATTATTGAGCTGGCCTTTACCTTGGAACTCAATTCAATACCCCCACCCCACCTCTCCCTCGTGTGAAATCCTAGAGGGGGGGGGGCAGCTAGAGTTACTGAATCACTCGCTGTCGCTGTATCAACTTAGATGACCAAAATCTGTTTTGTACTTCCTTCATTAAATACTTGATAAAACAGATTGTCCTAAAAGGAGTCCAATAAAATTTTAATTCCCTAGCAATTAAATTGTTTGGGCATTAGCCAAAAGCAAAAAACAAAACAAAAACAGTTTTGTTCTTTCTTTATTGAATACTTAGAGTCAACGACAAAGTTAACTTATAAGTAAGCAAATCTAAGCGGTAACTTATAATTAGGCAAATCTAAGTGGTTACTAATAAGTATAGGCAAATCTAAGAGGTTCTACTTAAAATACTTATTTGTGGGTCAAATAAATTCTTATGAATGAACACGAGTAGAGATTATTTAGAGTCAACGACCAAGTTAACTTATAAGTGGTAACGGTAACTTATAAGTGGGAAAATCTAAGTGGTTTAACTGAAATTTGGAATTATTTTAATTGGATTATTTAATTATTTTAAATAATAATAAGTACTCTTATTAAATGATTAAAAAAGATTCCTCTGCTTGCAGACCTGAAGATGTCCCTTATGGGACGATCAGTTACACTTTTACAACTATTTTTAAGCAGCTGAACAGTTCTTTATATTGTTGTCGTATCTCCTATGAACGTTCTTAAAACCGCACCTAAGTAAAACAATTTTGATTAATTTAAAAATCATTGAACACAATTTCGATTAATTTAAAAAACAACGTCGAAAGCCCCTGCCTCCTCCATTGTACGCGCGGTCATCACTTATATTATTGAGCTGGCCTTTACCTTGGAACTCAATTCAATACCCCCACCCCACCTCTCCCTCGTGTGAAATCCTAGAGGGGGGGGGGCAGCTAGAGTTACTGAATCACTCGCTGTCGCTGTATCAACTTAGATGACCAAAATCTGTTTTGTACTTCCTTCATTAAATACTTGATAAAACAGATTGTCCTAAAAGGAGTCCAATAAAATTTTAATTCCCTAGCAATTAAATTGTTTGGGCATTAGCCAAAAGCAAAAAACAAAACAAAAACAGTTTTGTTCTTTCTTTATTGAATACTTAGAGTCAACGACAAAGTTAACTTATANTCTTTCCCGTAGTTAATAATAATTATAATTTGATTTAAATTAAAATTTAATCATTCCGTAGTATAAATACTACCAAAATCGTAAAAAAATGAATTTCTAATTGATTGTACGAAGTACAGGTACTAATTGGGTACTTTATAATTATAAGCAATATTTCTCGGTCTAGTTCTATGTCACTAATGTTGACTCCTTAGACTTAGTGGAAAATTAAAAGCTTTAAAATCGGGTCAAGGTATCAATAACGTCAATAGAAAACCATTCTCCTGCGTAGCTTAGCTGGTCAGAGCACTGTACTGGACATTCATTTTATTGTAATTTAGTCATCATTATGAACTTAATAAAGTGGACACCTGTTTCCTTGAATACTAACTTAATTCTTTCTAACTAAATAGCAGTTCAGTTGCTTTATTTCTTTAGTTTTTATTATTTTATTGTTGTAATCACTATGACATTTATTTGTCAGTTATGTCCAATGGTCATTGCTCTTAAATTTTTTGTTGTAATTTTGTCGTTTTAATGTTTTTTTCTTATTTTTATTTTTTTTTTGTATTTACTGAATGAGTCCTTTTTTAGTTGGATTTACAATTGTTCACCATTTTCTTCAATCATTATGTTGTTTAAATTTTTATTAATGCTGTCATAAAACTTCTTAGTGGATACTTGCTTAAGATTTCAATCACTTTTATTATAAATTTAATATCAAATTTGTCCTTTTTATTGCTATTTATTATTTATTATCATTATCTATTATTTATTATATTCTGTTCTGATGTGCCCTCAATATCCCTTATATTCAATATCCCTCCATATCCTTTTTATTTAGCATCTAAAGCATTATATAAAAATCAAATAAAAGGTAAATCATATTATGATTTACCTTTATGTATTTTAACCTTTTCTGTTACCTATGTGATTAGATTTATCATGTACGAAACCATTCCACAGTTTATCGCACTTTAATTTAACCACCTACTTTATGAAAACAATTTTCTTTTCTCTTGTCCCTTGAACGCCTCGTTTTTGTTATCATTTACTGTTTATCTTTATCAAAATCGTTATGAAGTTGTAATTTGTCAATGTTGTGAGAATGATTAAATCATCTCACAAGTTTTACCAACCTTTCAACTAATTAACCACCTGCTTCATTGTGAATTACTTTCTTTCCACTTGTTATTTTTATTTTTTTTTTTTTTAACTTCATTTTTATCGTTTTGTCATCATAATCACATATATAATTAACATCTAACAATTTTTCTCGGTAAGAATTTACAAAATTGTTAATAAGGCAATCAATAGTTGGGTTCATAACACAATCACCTTTAATTAACCTTTTCTTCTAATTGAATCCTTACAACCTGTTGTTATCATTTTTGTCATCTTTATCTTTATGAAGTATAAAACATGTCTTTAAAATGAAATAAAAACACTCCTTATCACAATGCTGTGCACCTGTTGCATTTTTCACAATTTCATTTGCTTTTTTTCTTGGCTTTTTCTTATACAAATTCATAATATGTTATAAACTTGGTTAAAGTGCATTTTTATGATGAAAATACATTTTGAACATTTCTATACGTTATCAGAATATCTAAAAAAAAATCACAGGGAAGTACTTGCCCTAAGTACTTTTTAGGGTTTTGTAGATGAGTAAGCATACCCATTATGTAATTATGATTTCTGGTCTTCGATCTCAAGAGTCCGGGTTCGATTCCCCGGGGGGTCACAATGTTTTTTATCAGTAATAAACCAATAAGGAATGCAAACTTTAAAAAAGCAAATATATATTTGTGTACTCTTCAGCAGCAGCTTTCATTTGATACCCAACTCAAAATTTTAAAAAAATAAAATTTTGGGCGCACTTCACTATTTCGCGCCCAAAATTGACAATTTTTAAAAATTTGGGATCAACTCCCGGAATTTTCATCGCCCAACAATAAGGCATTAGCATGAATTATTTCGAAATTTTAGCACCAGCCAATCTATAGTGGTTGGGGGGGGGAAATTTTTTTTTGGGTATATTTTGATTTTTTTCCCCTATAAGGAATGCAAAATTTAAAAAAGCATATATATATTTGTGTTCTACTCTTCAGCAGCTTTCATTTGATACCCCACTCAAAAATTTAAAAAAATGTAAATTTTTGAGTTTACCACATTTTTTTGAATTGCGCATGCGCAAATCTAATTATGGACTTCTGTATATTTTTCCTCTGGTTGGGTCAAAAAGTTGCACCAGGGTTCCAAATTTCAGCACTTTCGCTTGAACGGTTCGGGCTCTATGAACCAAAGAGCGACGGACAGACGGACACATCACCCTCGGCATAAGGGTTTTGAGAAGTATCTACAAAACCCTAACAACTGAAAATTTATATTTGAAACGTTTTTTGCTTCCGAGATAAGGTAACGGAAGCTATGTTGTCGTTCTGAAGAACGAAAAAATTTTATGTCTCCGATTTCAAAAATTCCAATACAGAAATCCGTTTTTAGACATCAGGGAACATTCTATAGGTTCCTTGTCTGCTCAATTTTTTGAAAAATTACATATCTTAAACCACTCGTCTACTTTGAATGAAATTTGTATGGTAGGTCATAATTAGCCCATTGTTGGTCCCATATAAGTTTCAACCTTCTGTGCCTATCTGTTTCTCTTCAATTTGCGCCACAAACATACATTTATTTACACCTATATCTTCAAAAGTACTTATCTGATTTTTATGAAATTTGGATGGCTTGTCGAAGGAAGACCGCAGATAGCACCAGATTAATTTCAACCGTCTGTCTGCGCTTTTTAACTTTTGTTTAATTGGTACTTTAATTTATGCAAACGGGAAGAACAACGGAGAAAAACGGGAGAAACACTTAAAATAAACTTATTTGACAGTAATGGCTTGTAAAAGCTCAAAACCAATAAAGTACGTGATAGGATGCGAGGAAGCTGTGTCACACTAAATACCATTTCCTTTGAAGTTTAAAAAAAAGTAATTTTTGTCTAAATTAAAAAAAAATTCAAAATTGTTTTTAGGGGTTTAAAACATCTGTTTTGAAATTTAATAATGTGAAATAATTTATAGTTTTGTTTGTTTCTTTGTCTCTTTTGGAATCGTGTGGAGTGTTGCCTTGACCTAATCCTTTAAGTTTTTTTACGAACTTCGTTTTGTTAAAACACGAATGTTCTGAACTTACATTGAATAAAAGAAACCAATGCTTGTTCATTGGGATTGAACAATGTATGTTTTTGTGTCTTAAAATCTTTTAAAAGTTTAATGATTTGAACACAAACAACGTAAATATACAATATCACCTGTTTTATTTTGATTTTAAACGATTACAAATAATTTTCCTCTTTCCAGTCTAGTATCGTTTTATTTTTCTTTTGCTAACGATCCTAAAGCTTACGATATTTTTGTCGTCGTGATCTTTATAGGATGTCGTTTATTTGTTATATCCTTCGTTATGTCCAGACACAAAATCAGCTTCTGTTTATTTTTTTTCTCTTTCTAAATGAAACATCTGTTTCATGATTCTAAATGTTGGTCTTGACCAAATGAATGCTTCACTTTGTTCTTTTCTTATTTATCGTTTACGTTTAGTTTCATTTGTCATATTAGTCTTATTAAGAAGTCTGGATATATTTTTGTTTTTAAAATGATAATCAAAACTACGAAATTATCTATCTTTTGTGTCCATATGAACTCCTAGCTTTATTTTAAACGTATTAAACTTCGTAAAATATAGAAGTTTTTTATTTTTTATTAATTTATTTATCTCTTTAAGAGAAAAATCTTATAGTTTGATTGCATTTACTAGTTTGTTTTTCTGTAATTTTGACTTAAATTTAATTTGTAAAAGTTTGTTCAAATCTATCAATAATTGTTTATACCAGATAAATATTCTGATTAACTCTAGTTGATCAAATACTTTTCTTTGTCTAAAACTTTAACGTACTTCATGATTTTAAAATAATTTTTAGTCATGTTAGGAGTAGATACGATATAATATGTGATGGTTATATCATGAAGAATTTGCAAATTACAAATTGTCTTTCCAAGAAAAATATTTACCTTCCTCATTATAATTACTCTTACTCACCTGTTCAGTATCTTCGAAAACAGTATTTTTTTTCCATAAAAAGTAATCATTATTTACGTAATGCTTATTCTTTTTAAGTTTTTTTCCTTCTTGTTGAACACCTTGATAGAACAATTTCAAACCTATAGAGTAATCATTTCATTTTACCTTCTTTAGACTTCTGAATCATAATTTCGTTTCTTCATCATATCTACTGACATTTAATAATATCGTTAGCTCTACTATTATTGTATTACTAGTATAGAATACTATGGTGTTCTTTAACTGTTTCAATTATTGTATGAGGTAGGTGTCAATCATTTTACCCTTTCTTATCCTCCATTCTCTTTTAATTTTTGTTCAGGAATTAGAGAGTAGGTGGAGGTCATTTTTAATGGATTAGAAAGAGTAGCTTCTCCTTGTAAATTAAATTAAATAAACCCCCCATAAAAAGCAGAAGCTTTCGGACATCTATATTTTTCTTAGTAGCTATCACACGTTTTTATTTATCAAAGTATCTTTCAGACTTTTTATTTATCAAAGTCTTTCAGCCGTTTTTATTTATCAAAGTATCTTTCAGTTGTTTTTATGCATCAAAGTATCTTTCAGTTGTTTTTATTTATCAAAGTATCTTTCAGACATTTTTATTTATCAAAGTATCTTTCAGACTTTTTATTTATCAAAGTATCTTTCAGACGTTTGTATTTATCAAAGTATCTTTCAGACGTTTTTATGTATCAAAATATCTTTCAGTTGTTTTTATTTATCAAAGTATCTTTCAGACATTTTTATTTATCAAAGTATCTTTCAGACTTTTTTTATTTATCAAAGTATCTTTCAGTTGTTTCTATTTATCAAAGTATCTTTCAGTTGTTTTTATTTATCAAAGTATCTTTCAGTTGTTTTTATGTATCAAAGTATCTTTCAGACGTTTTTATGTATCAAAGTATCTTTCAGTTGTTTTTATTTATCAAAGTATCTTTCAGACATTTTTATTTATCAAAGTATCTTTCAGACTTTTTTTATTTATCAAAGTATCTTTCAGTTGTTTCTATTTATCAAAGTATCTTTCAGTTGTTTTTATTTATCAAAGTATCTTTCAGTTGTTTTTATGTATCAAAGTATCTTTCAGTTGTTTTTATGTACCAAAGTTTCTTTCAGACATTTTTATTTATCAAAGTATCTTTCAGTTGTTTTTATGTATCAAAGTATCTTTCAGACGTTTTTATGTATCAAAGTATCTTTCAGACATTTTTATTTATCAAAGTATCTTTCAGACATTTTTATTGATCACAGCCGAATTTTAGCCATCGTCGTCTTCATGAGATGCCTTTACGGGAAAATAGAAATATTTAAATTTATAAATTAATTACAGAGTGGTGCGAGTCTACATTAGGTACATCGTATTATTCAAGTAAAACTTGAAATTTGCTTTTTGCTATCACAACCTTTTCATTTATCTAATTTTAATTTTTTAATTTACTATCCAGTTCATATCAACCCTTCTTTTTGTGCCCTGTAATTTACCGTAATTCTTCAATTCCGTAATACTTCCGATAATAATCCTATTTTTTTAAATCGTTAATGTTAACTTCGATTTTGCTTGTTTTCCGTCTTCTGTCGTCAAAATTTTTGGAGGGCTAATCTGCCAATTTAGCTGAAACTTGGAACATAGACATTGCACCACTATAAAACTATCAAATTAATTAATTAATTTGTATAAATGGTTAAATATTAAGGATGTATAATAAAAAATTATTTCTTGCATCTTTTTTATCACTGTTTTTATCTTTAAAATAGGTGTTATTCCATTTATATTGACACATTTCTTGTGTCCTTTATAATTTGTTTATGAAATGCACTTGGTTCAATGTTGTCTTCTGTCTTTATACATTTATACTATTAAATGGTTATTAAATTTATATCGAATTCCTCTTTGTGACCCGCAATTTTGTTTCTTTCCAATCGATAGAATCCTGTTTCTATCTATTTATGTCTTATCTTTTCTTATTATATCGCAGTTCTTTCTCTGTTCGATTGTCCCATAATTATAACTCCATTTCCACCAAATAAAGAGAAACAAAACACAACTCCGATGTCAATTACCAATTTAAATTTCTTTCTTACCTTATTCTTATATTATATAATTATACTTGAATGCTTTTTTAAAAATAGAAATCTATTATTACGATTTCCTTTTCATTCTTAAATAAATTTGTCTATGTCCTCTGCTATTATAACGTTTCTATGCCTTTTAAATTCGATGTCTCATATTTGAACGGCCCTTTTTTACGAGTGATAGTTCTGTCTCTACAAATTATTTTATTTTAACTATTATTTTGTCAACATCTGGTTTTATTTTGTCGTCACACCTGTGAATGTCGCTTGACAAGTTCTTTTATAAGATCTTTTTCTCGTATTACCTCAGATTATTTCCTCATTCTTTAAGCCCTATATTATTTCTGTTTCTCCACACTCCTACCTCTTACTATTCTATATCTATGTACTGTATTTTTTCCTAAAGCTACTGATTTTCGGACTCAACAAAAATATCAGATTTACAAGCCATTCAACTCTCTTTTTGCACCGTATTATTTTTACGGACAATTAAAATTAATTTAATCGCAATATCGACATTTTTTTTTTTTTTTTTCTCTCAATTTGCAATTTTACCTGTTTATTTATTTAATTTTTTTTAAACTCTAAGCTATTTTATTACCCCACTTATAAAACAGCCAACACATGCAAACTATGTATCTAATGTTTCTTTTTTTTTTTAAACACCTGTTTTCTTTGTAATATGATAATCTAAATCGTCATCGAAAAAAAAAGAAAAATGTCTTAATTATCATTTTTTCTCATGTCAAATGTTGTTTTTTCTTCTTTAATGCTTGCTGTCATATTTGTTCTATTTTATCTTGTTTGAATTATCTTTTATTGCATTTAATTTATTTTATATTTGCGGTTTCGGACTTCTTTTCCTTTGATCTTTATTTATTAATTTATTTTATTTTTAATCTAGGCTAATGCCTAGATATATAAATGGCATTAATAACAAATGTTATTAATATAAATGGCATTCTTTTTAGTGGTTTTTTATTTGTCTAAATCTAATATTCTTTCGATCTTGCCGTATCGTAATTGTACTTCATCGTTTAAAAATAATTTATGTAGGAATTCTGATTGATTTTTCTATGGAGCGTGAGCGTGGGAAAATCGTAAAAATAGGTGGAATGGTAGGCAATGATAGATCGTGATTTTGACGTCTTGAAGGTTTGGCCAGTTAGGCAAACTAAAATGCCACTGACAGAGGAACGTGGCCTTAAGGATAACCGCTTAGTGGCTCTATTTTTTCTCTCAAATAGGCTGGCCAACCTGAGCTGTCAGAGTTAACTCTCATTTTGATCCTACTGTAACTAAAGTTGGTTAAAAGTGGACTGTATTAAACGTTACTTGTTGTCTATGGAAATAGGAGTGTCCGTAGAGGTTATCTTAAATAATTTGAATAATCTATCTTTTACTAATTATTTATTATTAGTTATCTGTATTATATAATATAATATAATGTAATAATCTATTTTTAAAAAAGAAAGTTTATCAAAGGAACTCTCGGTCTTTATCAGTGGTGATTATGGAAGAACTTGAGTTTAGAATTACGTTAATAAAATAAATCAAAGAAAGTTAAGTGACAAACGTGACTCTCATAGGTTTCTTGCCTCTTATACCCTTTCCTGCCCCTGCATCTACTGGCGCCATTAGGGTTCATCTCAGACTACCTTGCCCTTTGTATTGTAAACCTCGGTCCGCTTGCTTCATAATAGATTTTTGTAGGACAGGAAATAAGTTCAGGAAATTAAAGAAATAAAATCCGTCTTTCCAATTTTTTTTTTTTTATGATTTGTTGTTATTTGTTATCATTTGTGTAAGTCTCGTATAAATTGGAAAATACAATGAAAAGTCTTATCGACATTGATTTATTTTGTGTATTCTCTGCCTGACAGAGTGCTTCCCATTCTTTTTATTGATCCTTGATTATTGTGAATGAACTGTCTCTTCACAAACACAAATGAATATTTATTTATCCAAAGCAGCTTTCAGCCCTTCATAAGACCATCATTGCCAAGAAGTACTGCGATGTGGAACAAAGAGAGTTTCATTAAAATAATGAATTAGTTAAAGTGGTGAGTTTATACTTCTTATCGGAGATCAACGTGAGACTTGCGAAGGCTCAACGCTCCTTTGATAAATAAATTAATATTTAATTTGCATGAGAGGTATGGTTGTTATACCTTAAGATGGCCTCAAAGACGCTCCAATAGCTAATATACAAATTAGCTATTGTGGTTTGTTGTCATTTACCATTAACCTGAACGTTTTATTGTCATTTACCATTAACCTGAACGGTTTGTTGTCATTAACCTGAACATTTTTGTCTCTTTGAGGTAACAAACCTCAACCTTACCTTTGTCCTCATTATAAAAACCTTTTAGCGGTTTTTCATTATGGGTCCAGTTCGGTCACCAATTTTTTTTTTTTTGTTACCTATTTCAACCGGACAAAGGGAATTATATTATTCTTAATCAACTCTCTTACTAAGTTCTAAGTACTCTAAAAGAAAATTCTTTTTCCTTTTAAATTTTTCTGCATTTTGTCTTCTTTACTTTAAATTCTTGTTTTTTTGATACCCAGTGTGAATTGTTCAGTAGTTCTTTAAAGAGTTGTGATGCAAATAAATTATTCTCGCTGCTGAAACCCTAATTAAAATTCTTCGCTTTTACACACATCCATTGTATTCCTGAGATGAAATTCTGATGCGCTTTATGTCCTGAAGTATTTTTATCCTTTTTTTTTTTCAAACAGACCTGAAGGACTAAACAAAAAAAAAGGATCAGGTCAGGACTTAGGACAAAGGTTTTTTTTATTATATAGGATACAATAGTGTTTCCATGTGCACTAGCCGGCTCTGGCGACCTTCGACCGCCTCCCCCATACTGTTGGTCAGGTAGGCGTTTGCCTTAATAAATTTCAACATGGGTTTATGTCAGTATTACCCCATATGAAATCCTTTTACCTAACAACTTTTATGTTGCACATTATTAACCACCTTTTTTAGGGCATAATAACTTCTTTTTTTTTTACCTGCATTTCCCCAGTTACTTTAAAATAGAGTTTCTATCTTATGATATTAGGTAATATTTTATTTTGTTGTTTAGTTCTAAGTCTATAAATAAATAAAATTGGCAATACATATTTTTCGTTTTTGTTTTTGGTAGTATTCATAAATTTTAATTTAAATAAAATTATAATTATTCTTTACTACAGGAAACAGACAGAGAAAAACAGACTCCAGCGCCGGGACAAAATTTTATTTATTTTTCTCTTAGTCCTTACGACTTATTTGTACTTGCATTTTTAGGGATGAGTCGTATTAAATATATAAAATTTAAATAGGCGTAATTCTATGGAACATTTTTTTAAATAAATGAACGTTGTTTAGTGGTTTATTACCCTCTATTAAGTGTATTTGTAAAAACACTGGATTTCTCCTTATGGTCTATTGGGTAATCTGTAATATTTCAAAAATTCACATTCCACACAAGTTTCATCAAACGCAAAATATTTCAACCCCTTTGGGACATTTTCAAGCTTTTTACACCAGATTCTACCCATTTATGTATCTTTATCACAATTCCAATGCATTATTCACATCTTAAAATATACAAGTAATTGACATATTACCTTTTCGGCAATTCTTTATATTGTTACTCCCCTTATAAATAAAACAGGATTTACAATCTTAAGAAGGTGTACGGAATGTTCTTCTTTAGATTGTTACTCCACTTATAAAAAAACAGATGAGGAGTAACAATCTAAAGAAGGTGTACGGAATGTTCTTCTTTAGATTGTTACTCCCCTTATAATAAAGAGAAGTGTGATATTCCTTTGTTCCAAAGTACATTAGACAAAGCATTACTCTGACTTAATAGTATATCTATAGTTAGTTAGAGTGATTTATATTTTTGAAAACACATCTAGGGGAGTAACACTCTAAAGAAGTACCGATTTTGTTTTGTTGCTACAATCCTCAAATGAATTAGAGTCTATGTCATAGCCCATAAGGAGAAATCCTGTTTTTACAACAAAATAAATGTACTTGTAGAAAATGCTGGTTTCATGGTCAAATAATTGATCGTGACGTTTAACGAAAATTTTCCCTTGTTATATAATTTCTAAGTACTTTTCAGATTGATGTGGGACGAGGAAGTAAAAGAAATTCTGTTATTTCCGCCCTCTAGTGAAACATTACTGGCACGTGCCTCCAGTGCCTTATGGGAGGCTTAAACCCTTATGTTTGGTGATAAAGGGTTATACCTTTTCTCCCGCCCTAATCCAACAATTATCAACAAGCCATCTGCTCTTATGCACCATTGTCTTTTCGGTAAAACTCCCCCCTCTCGTAATTTCTGTCCGTACACCTACATGAGTTGAAAGTTTTACGAACAAATGGGTAGTTGAACGAAGAGCATTAACAGGGGTTCCTTATAACAAGTCTTCGCGTAAGTCATTGAACAAATAGTTTATTGAATAGTCGCTAACGGGTCCTTTCTTTCCAGGAATTTTTCTTTGCTTAAAGCATCAATGTATAAAGCAGATTATTTTTTAAAAAAATTATAAGTCGTTATCGAGTTTTTATTTTTTGTGGGTATTGTCAATGACCAATGCTTTTCATATGACCATTTTGAAGGTAATGTCAATGACCAATGATTTTCATATGACCATTTTGAAGGTAGTGTCAATGACCAATGATTTACATATGACCATTTTGAAGGTAGTGTCAATGACCAATGATTTTCATATGACCATTTTAAAGGTAGTGTCAATGACCAATGCTTTTTATATGACCATTTATTGGGTATTGCCAATGACCAATGATTTCCATATGACCATTTTTTGGGTATTGCCAATGACCAATGATTTTCATATGACCATTTGTTTCTTATCTCCTTCAGTTCTTCGTATGGCTATCTTTTGATCAGATATTTGTCTTACATAATCTTTTCTACCAGCATGATGTCTGTACATTTGAAAGATTAGTTGTTAGCCCACAACATTGTTGTTTTCTAAATTTAAATAATAAATCATTTTAAAACTCTTTAAGGATTAATTCTTGCATCACCTTATCTTGTTATTTATGTTTATTTGTTGTCTCTTGTTATTAATCTCTTCTTAGAATATGTATAATCATTGTGACAATTTTTTGGTTTTACTATTTGATGATGGTGTTGTTTTTGCATTATCAATTTGATAATTTTGTGGCATTATTTGTCTAAGGGTGTTCTTTCTAAGCTTTGATCTTTTGCCCGATTCCACTGAGGAATATAAGCACACATACTTGAATTTGCATTCGTTTAAAGTGTAAATGTCCGTCCTTCATTGTACTCTCTAGTTTAAATTAACCTTTCTCATTGTTATAATGTGGTTTTAAAACCTTTTACATTTAGTCAAAAGGAGAATGCGAAATTTGTAGGTTCCATAATTAATTGGGTGTTGCTTTATATTAGAGCAACATAATTTACTTTAATGGTCATCATGAAAATTGCGTTTTAACACAATGATTAATAAAGATCTAAATATGGAGTCAATAAAATTACTTTGTCGTTGAACGGTAATTATTGGAGATTTAACCAATTCTTAAAGAGGTAAACGAATGGCAAATTTAACTCCTGTTAACCCTCACCTATATTGCTTCTGGGGATTGTCCTGTTAGGAAACACCCTTCGCTAATGTCTCGTTTACGGTCGCCTGTTTGTCGGAGAAGTCTCTGGTGAAGTTTCTCAGAGTTTCTGATCAGAACGAGGTGATCTCTGCAGGCTTCCTTATATAGGTGGAGAGCTGCTACTTCGGCCTCCAAGTCCCAGCAGTCCCAGCGGAATGTATCTACTGGCGAAACAACCAGTCTATCCACTATCTCCCGCTAGAACCGACGCAGTCCCCGATCAGGAGAACCTCGTGAAATGACCTGCCCCATTCAACAGCCGTCATTACATCTCCCTTGTTACCTTGCAAACCGGCTTCTGTTCATCTCGTCCCGTGAAATTACCTCTATGAAAAACTTCATCTCGACCAGTCAAGAGTTAAAAGGCTTGTTTTTCCTTCTTCGAACCCCCGATAAATGAAACTATAGTCGTTTAAGATGAAATTGTTTTGTTGAGACTGTAACAACTGTAGCAAATAGTTCTCTCAACAAAAGTATTATTATAACCTTCGTTGTAAACATCACATAATTCTCAGTAATCTTCGCTCCTGGTTAAAATCTTCTGTCTTATTGCTTAAATTGAATACTTACTGATAAATTTGCTACTTCTTTGAGATTTTTGTACCCTTTTTTCCTGCTATTTAAACAGCTAAATTGTCTTTTATCAACCAATCTTTGAATACGGTATTGCTATAGCACACACTAAACTCCAGCTGGAGAAATATCCTTAACAATTACCGGTCTTGCACATTGTTTATTGATCTAATATTTTTTTTATTTATGACCTTAGATTCTCTCTTATTATAATACTATTATAATCTTTATTAAAGTCATTATTCTCCTATCAATTCAAATCATATTGGAATTTTTTAACGTGAATAATAAAACTTAATAGAAATGGGCCTGGTCTTGACTAACACTAGTGGCGCCCCGGGGGCAACTGTGGCGCCCATGCAAATTACCATATTTCCAGGTATTTCCTCTGTTGCTAATACGCACACATATACATACATACATACATAATGCAAATTACCATATTTCCAGGTATTTCCTCTGTTGCTAATACGCTGTCTTACATTATCTCCTACCAAGGTCGCAACTATCAAAGCTGATTTTTTATGAAATCTTCAACTTTTCCATGAATATATTAATAAATGTTACTCGCAGACATATATTTTATAAAAAAATTATAATAATTAAAAATGATTGTACGTAAACAACTTTTTTTCTATATCGTAAAACTCATTGATAAAAAAAAAAACTATTTACACTGTTAATTTCATTGACACCTATTATCTATTTACTTGTCAAGGTGTGCGATTAATTAGTGTAAAATAACTTTGTAATTGATTATAAATTATTTTTTTATCTTGATAATTGGTTGAAGCATTACGTAAATCAAGTTACTCATTTGCTAATTATCTTAATTGTAGCGACAACCTAAGATTAATACACTCTTATAACTTGTTCCGTCATTAAATTGAATCTAAGGCTTATTAAATGGAACTTACTCATATAATTAACTCTGATAAAGAAATAGGTTTATTATGAATAGTCTAGAGTCTAGAGTCCAGGAGATAGCGTGCAAAAAAGTGTCTGACTAACATCAAGCTAGAAATTTATGTTAAAGTTAATCTTGTAATGCTTTTTAAGAATATGTGGTCGGCTAGGTTCGTCTGCGGGACATAGCTTGGCAACAGGCATTTG
>KZ652049.1:156292-167821 GCA_001010745.2 Gerris buenoi
AAGCTAACAATAAAAACAAAGTAACAAGTAAATATATGCTAATAAGCTAACCCTAAAAAATGCTGACAAGTAAACAAGCTAACAATAAAAACAAAGTAACAAGTAAATATGCTAACAAGCTAACCATAAAACATGCTGACAAGTAAACAAGCTAACAATAAAAACAAAGTAACAAGTAAATATATGCTAATAAGCTAACCCTAAAAAATGCTGACAAGTAAACAAGCTAACAATAAAAACAAAGTAACAAGTAAATATGCTAACAAGCTAACCATAAAACATGCTGACAAGTAAACAAGCTAACCATAAAACTAAGTAACAAGTAATCAAGCTAAAAATGAAATAAAGTAACAAATAAAAAAGCTAACTACTAAAGGGTCTTATTGGCATTTACTTTTTACTTCTACCTTTGATAACAATTGAGAGGGAAGGAAACCTCCATCCAATCATATGGTGTATAAAGAAGTGTAACTATCTTTGTCCCCATATCATTTATGAGTTGACATTAAACTTTTAATTAACGCCAAAATCTACCTGACTAACTACTAACCATCTTCAACGCTTCATGCCACTGTCAATCATTGGCATTGACAAACCACGTTGGTCAATTCCAACTAGCTCCAGCCACATTCCTGTTCAATGTCACAAGTGGCATATGATATTAAATCCATGAAGAAAACAAGGCCTGCTTTTGTCATTTATTAATCCAAATTAATCCCCCTTTGCTTAAGCTGTGTACGGAAAGAAAACTTTTTTATTTTAGTGTTTGTGTGGTTGTGGCGGTTTGAAATAAAAGAGATTTATTGAATGTTGTTGCAGGGGTACGGTCAGACAATACAGGGTAAACCCGCGGTGTACTATCAGCACCAGTGTCTACAAGAAGACCAGGGCATTGATATGACTCAGGTACTGCATTTCAGATACCTCCTTCTTCATAATTACTCCTTATTAACAGTCACGAAAAAATCCTATTATTCCCTCAACCTATTTTTCTTCAAATTTTCATTTTCACAATTTATAAACTGTGATTTATTTCCGGCTTCAACTTTATAAACAGTATCTCATGATATTAAAGTGATGCTCTATCACTTTGTATACTTTAAAAATGGTTAATGTTATTATCACAAAATTCATATCTTTTAAAAAGTTATTGTCTCACTTGGTTATACAGTAGAGCCTCAATAAGAAGGGCCTCAAGGGGATAAGGGAATCAGTCTTGTTATTGAGGTGCCCAGATTGTTGAGGGTCGTGTTATCAAGGTTATTTTGGATAGCAATCGTGTTATCGAGGTTATTGGAAGGGGTTTTCAAGTCTAGACTTGTTCAAGGTACCTCATTCCTGTATAGAGTCGCATTATAGAGGTTGACTTCTCAAAACGACTTGTTATATAGGTTCTGAGTTGGAAAAAATCCGTGTTATTAAGGTTGTTTGGATAATTATAGTCGTGTTATAGAGGTTAATTTAACATTATGTTATGGCAATCTCAAGGGGATTTAAAAATAGCACTTGTAATTGAGGGTCGAGTAAGCAAGGTTCTACTGTACTTTTTATATTATTACTACTAGTAAGTTTTACAAAATCTTGGTAGAAATAGCTTTGATAATGTTTTATGCCTGTGGAAGGCTTAGACCTGCCAAACGGCTGATTGCATCTAGATATTAGAGTTAGTTAATAGAAGTCACTGGTTTTAGCGGGTTGTTCGATCAGCTGTATTAACCGTATAATTGATATTCGTAACCGGAGATAGAAATAGCTAAAAGCATTAAAATGAGCACTTGTATAAAATTAACTCTTTATTTTTTTTTTATTATTGTAGCTGAATTCTTTTATCTAATTGTTGGTGCTTGAAATTTTCAGCCCTTTGAAATAATGTAGAAATAATTTTAACTAATAAATTTGGGATTAATATATCTATTTGAACAGGTGAAACTCATTCCTCTTTCAAGTGATTAGTGTGTAAACTCAGGGATAAGTGGTTCAATTCCTTGGAGGTGAGGTGCATTTTTTATGATTTTCTCCCCCCCTTTCCTCTGTATTAATATATCCTCGTAATAATTATTCCTCTTGTATCTTATGTATATATTTATTGGAAAGGATGTAAATAGGAAGATTGTTTACATCTGTGAAGTTGTGTACTGATGTGTTTTGTGTTTATTTTGTTTAGAGTCCCGGTCGGGACAGTCCAGGTTCTAGTGGTTCGGGATCTCGTCATTCAACTGTAAGTCTGGACTCGGGACGGGCCTCGTGTCATCACCACAGGCCGAGCCTGTCCTCTAGCTCGGTCGGGTCTGGTGAAAGCACGGCACTGTCGCATCGAGTAGACAGGCTCATACTGCAAGGTGTTCCAGTAAGTAATCGCCCTTATCAGTATTATTCACTGTACTAAATAAACCTAATCCGTTTCCTCTCAGAAAACACCTGAAATGTTCAATCATTTTTCATCTTATATTTAAGCTTAAACTCAAGAGGCTGACTGATCAAGTTTTAACTAACTTACAAAAGTGGTTGAAAACTAGGCAATCTTGCTCTTTGAGTTTTATTCACGTTACTTCTTTTGATTGATACTCCCACTTCCCTTATAAAAATACAGAGGAGGTAACAATCTAAAAAAGGTGTACTGAATGTTCTTCTTTAGACAGTTACTCGTCTGATCATAACAGAAGTGAGATATTTCTTTGTCCAAAAGTACATTTGACTAAACATCTTTTTTCATTAATAGTTATTTAGTCAAAGTAATTTTTATTCTAAAACAACATAGGGGAGTAACAAGCTAAAGAAGTAGTAGCTAAAGAGTAAGTAGCTAAAGAAGTGAGTAAGTTCCACAAAATCAACGTTGATCAAGTAATTTGAATTTAGCTTTTCCTAAGTAGCTTTTGATCTAAATAAGTCCATCTTTTATTGTAATTTTTTTACTTGTTATAAATTAATCTAGTTCACTTGAACAAAAAAAAGTTTATAATTTTAAAATGTTTAAATACCCTCTATTTCATTGTGATGATAAATACTAAAAATTATAAGTAATTTTATAAATTATTAACCCCTAGAAAAGTCTTAAGTATTACGTAAATTGTTTCTAATATTTTATGGTTGCAATAGACACAAATTATTTTATTTCATTAATTTGATTTTCTGGCTAATACTTTTAAAGTCTACATATTATGAAATTTATGCCCCCTATTTTCATAATATTATCAGTACATAAAATTAAGACTACCAGAATTAAATATCCAGTATCCATACACTCTCAAAATTTCCTAACTAACTCCGTGACAATAATCAGATAATTACGCCAAAAAGTCTAAACACTTGATTGTTTTCTATACAAGTGGATTATTTATTTAAATATTGTATTTTAAATTGTTTAACACTTGTTTATTTATTTAATTTTTTTTTCTTTGGTACAACCCTATAATTTCTAATTCTTGAGTGGTTTGGTCTAAAGATATTAAAAGACTCACTTTTGCTAGTATATGCTAATTTGGCTATTGTTGAGAATTATTAGTTTTTTGATGATTTTATTATAACTTAATTCAATCAACGTTTTGTAATGAAATTCTGGTAACTTTTAAAATTGGTTATATTTAGTAATTTTTAAGACTTAAGAACCTGTGAAGAAGAAGTATTGTTAAAAGTTAAAAAGATATTACTTCCATGACATATTACCTTCTTTATACCAATTTAGATAGTTTTTAAAGAAGTGTGTTTGTTTATCTTCTAGCTTACTCTGATAACCGAGTATGTGGGTAGTATTGTCCTCTGATAAGAAAACGCCTGTTATCTAATCTTGCTTACCTTTGTCTGTTTACTTAGGACCAGGATATACTTCACACCTGGCTCATGGATCTTCACTTCGAGGAGTATTATCCTCTGTTTGTAAACGCTGGATATGACATGCATACCATATTCCGCATGACGCCCGAGGTAACTAATCCTTTTCCACAAAATCCGAACTAAATTTGAAAATTTTAGAAAACTCGTCGTCCAACTTAAATTCAAAATGAGAAATCACAACTATAATTAATTCGAGAGAGTAGAATTAATTACAAGCAACACCTGGGAAATTCAATGCATAAATTTAATTTTTTTGAAGAGAACAAATAAAAATTTACATTGCCTAGGAAATTTAAGTTAAAAAAGGAAAAGCCTTTAACATACATCAGAAGAAACTATTAATTTTTTCCAATTTGAAATTTAATACTGTTTCATTAAGAATATACAACAAAAATTAGCTATAACATGTTTGCCAATTTAAAAACAAAAGTTCTGAGTAAACAAACTTTTTCCTCTTTTTAATAAAGGCCCACAAACACGATCAAACATGTCTTGTCAAGCCAGTTTAACTAGAAAGTTTGACAGTGTGTGGGTGAAGTTTGTGAGTTGGATGGCTTGTTGTGGTGCACAAAGGGTGTCAAACTTACTTGACACCCTGTAAGTTTTGATCAAGCTTGCTTGTCAAACAAGTTTGGTCGTGTATGTGGGCATTCAAGTTTTAGCATTGAAAATAGACTGTTTGCTACAATTGTAAAATTAAGTAAAAGTCTATCCTGCTTGTTAAGGCAATCAAAGCCTTAAATAATTGAGTGTAGCTGTAAGTCACTTTATATATGTATAACTAAAGGCACCTCTCTACAAAAAATTACTTATTTTAATTCATGAAACCTTGTTGTCTTTCAATAGTTCATTTTAGGGTCAATAATATTAAAATAAATTTGTGAAAGAAAAATAATCCAATGTAGAAGTTGAAACATTGGTTTCAATTTTTAAAGAAAATTTACCTCTGTATTAGGGGGCTTGAATAGAACATGTAGGAGAGCAGTTAGCCTATCAATAAAGTTGAAATTCAATTTTTAAATTTTTGGTAGTTTTATTACTACGGAAAGATTAAATTTTAAATAATCCAAATTACAATTATCAATAACTACGGGAGACATACAGAGAAAAATACACCCCCGCACCGGGAATCGAACCACGGGACCTCTGTTTACCGTACAGGTGCTCTTACCATCTGAGCTATACGGGAGGATGATTCTTCTCTGTCGTAACTGATACATATTCCCGAATCCAAGCTTTAAATCTTATCCCACAAATCTAGAGAGCCAAATATTCACGGCAACATGATTCCCGGTGCGGGGGTGTATTTTTCTCTGTATGTCTCCCGTAGTTATTGATAATTGTAATTTGGATTATTTAAAATTTAATCTTTCCGTAGTAATAAAACTACCAAAAATTTAAAAATTGAATTTCTAATAGATGTACTAGGTACAGGTACTAATTGAGTACTTTACAATTATAAGCGTTAATTCTCGGTCTAGTTCTGTTACCGTGAATATTTGGCTCTCTAGATTTGTGGGATAAGATTTAAAGCTTGAATAGAACATGTAGGAGAGCAGTTGGCCTATCAATGAAGTTGAAACAATAATTTCAATTATTACAGAAAATTTACCTCTGCATCATGGGGCTCAAATAGCACATGTAGGAGAGTTGTTGGGCTATCTATAAAATGCATCAGATGTGGTCACAACTTTGATGGTGACATAGATATGGGTTCATTATCCTAGGCCGGGCCCTTTGCTCAATGTCCACCTAGCATTGCTTATAAAAATATGGGGAGCTTCTCAAAAGAGTTATAACTTTGTAGGGGTTTTGACCTTTTAGTCCATTTTAAAATTAAAGCAGGCCGCACACGATCAATAGTATTGTCAATAAATAAAAGTATTGTCAATACTATTGACCGTGTGCGGGGTTATTTTTGTTATAAAAATAACAGTATTGATAAAAAACTTTGTTACTAAATTGACATGTTGTCAATAGTATTGTCAATACTATTATTGACAATACTATTAATCGTGTGCGGTCTGCTTAAGAACATAATAATTATTATTATTCAGAATCGTGTTATTTAAGGATACATATATAATAGTAATAGTTTGAGAGGGAATAGATCAAACAGTTTGGAAACTGATAAGGATTTATATAAAAAAAAGTTATACAATTGTTTCATGTTGTACTATTGTATCTTTATTATTCATCTCTTCTCATTTCTCTAGCACAACAAACTCTAAAAGATAGGGAAAGAGATAACAAGGGTATTTTTACTTTATCTTTAATAAAAACAGTGATGAAAACTTTTAATTGTAACTTTAACTTTGTTCTAGAGGTTATTTATCTTGATGTCAATACTTGATTTTTTTATTCCAAACTAATCAATAATACGGTTTAATATGACTGCAAATTATTTTATTTTAGCTAACTTTAGAGTTAACTGCCTAACGGTTTCATTCTATTAACATTTTGTTTATTTATAACTAGCCGTTATGCCCGTGATAACGGGCAGAATAAAATATGATCAAAAAATTTAAATAACAATCTAAAGAAGGTGTACTGAATGTTCTTCTTTAGACAGTTACTCCTCTGATCATAACAGAAGTGAGATATTTCTTTGTCCAAAAGTACATTTGACTAAACATCTTTTTTCATTAATAGTTATTTAGTCAAAGTAATTTTTATTCTAAAACAACATAGGGGAGTAACAAGCTAAAGAAGTAGTAGCTAAAGAGTAAGTAGCTAAAGAAGTGAGTAAGTTCCACAAAATCAACGTTGATCAAGTAATTTGAATTTAGCTTTTCCTAAGTAGCTTTTGATCTAAATAAGTCCATCTTTTATTGTAATTTTTTNAATATTAAGATACAATAGAGCTGATAAAAATTAAGCCTACAATTAAGCTACAGATACTTAGCTGATTCCAAATTTAATGGGTCTTTCTTTTCTCCTGTTTTCCTGCTCCCCTTCAATACTTTCCTTGCAATGCTCTCTTGCAGGTGTCTACTGTAGAGATGTGTCAATCTTAACCATTTTCTCTCACAGTTTATCTCAAATATAAGGAGTTATTAATCTTTCTAACAATTTTTGTTGATATTGATTTAGTGTTATATTTGATTGAAGTTGTAACCTTATGTTTATTTGTCGATAGGATTTAACAGCAATTGGTATCAAAAAACCTCATCATAGGAAGAAGCTGAAGGCTGAAATTGCACAGCTTAATATTTCAGATGGACTTCCTGACTACATACCGGTAAGAAGCTTTCTTTTTAAGATATACATTTTTATCTAGCAGAAGTGGAATGCGAAGAATATGCTTAATTTAGTAATCAATGTGTGTGATTTTGTGTCACCCATCGTTAAAGTAGTAGTAAAAAGCCATCTTTCGATAGTCCTGATCCATTATGGGCTGTTGTGATAAGAAGAATTTGGACGTATTCTTAATAATTGATTGATTAGGGAGCCAGCCTGGCCCAGGTGTTCTAGGCACTCGCCTAGCTATCAATGAATCGAGGTGAATAAAGATCATGGGTTCGATCCCTCGCTGAGATGCTCTGATTTAAATAGCTCACTGATGACCACATCATACCCGCTTCGGCGGTTCATTGTACAGATATGATGCAGGGAGTGGCTGGAACTCTCTACCATGGGGTTAGTAGGGCCTAATGTTGCCTAATTGCTAAGTTCAAACAAGTGTTTCGTCCCCGTCTAACTACTACTACTAATAACTGATTTATTTGTCATAATAATGTGTGATTTTTCTTTCAGAGTTCACTGACAGAATGGCTGAGGTTGTTGAGGCTGGAAGAATACGGTAGTGCTTTGAAAGAACAAGGCTACGTCACAGTAGACGACACCATCAAGATACAAGTCGAGGATCTTGAAGACATAGGTATAGTCAAACTTGGTCATCAGAAGCGATTCCTTTTGGCTATCAAACGACTTCACGATCTCAAGGCTGGCAAGACTTTCCCACCCACCCCATTCACTCCTACTGCACCGGTAATCATTACATCTACTGATAAACCTTCTTACCATTTTATATTACTCTTTATGTTTGTCATAAAGTGATATACCTTATCATTAACTGATGTGGCTTGTTTGATGACAGATGGAGGATGTTAGTAGTGGGACAGACTGTCGGTGTACAAGGTTTCCTCCTATGTTGAAGCAACTGTCGTCACATCACTGGGAACCTGAACCTACCCTATACTATACCACAGACATCGTACCAATTCAGGTAAACCAAATTACTATCCCTCTTTTTAGACATATTCTCAGCTCTTCAGTTCAACGTCTTCCAATTCAGGAGCGTAACTCTGTGGTGGGTTTAAATAATACCAAATGAGATTACACGATTTAAAAGTTAATCTTTTAAAATCAATTGCTGTTGGGATCCTTTGTGCATACAAACACCAGCAGGCTGGTGGTTCCTTGTGAGAGGGTTCTGTCAGAGACACGAGGAGAAGAGCTGCAGAGTGCCAAAAGGGTGTGCTTGGATCCACACCAGCAGACTTGCGGAACGACTGTTAAGGAGAAAGAGCGGTGGGGTGCCAGAAGAGTGTGCTTTGATCCACTTGGGATCCACACCAGCAAACTGGTGGAACGACTTGTAAGGTAAAAGAGCGGTGGGGTACCTGAAGTGTGTGTTTGGATCCTCTTGGGATCCATTCCAGCAAACTGGCGGAATGACTTGTAAGGAGAAGAGCGATGGGGTGCCAGAAGGGTGTGCTTGGATCCACTTAGGATTCACACTAGCAAACTGGTGGAATGACTTGTAAGGAGAAGAGCGATAGAGTGCCAGAAGGGTGTGCTTGGATCCACTTAGGATTCACACTAGCAAACTGGTGGAATGACTTGTAAGGAGAAGAGCGATAGAGTGCCAGAAGGGTGTGCTTGGATCCACTTGGGATTCACACCAGCAAACTGGTGGAATGACTTGTAAGGAGAAAGAGCGGTGGGGTGCCAGAAGGGTGTACTTGGATCCTCTTGGGATCCAACTGCCAGCAGCTTTAGTACAGCAGGAAACCACAGTGGATCCAAACACATTCAATGGGTTAATCTACTACCTATTATCTCGTCTGATCAGCTGCTCTTTTGTCCTGCAAGGCTTCATTTCTGACCTCTTTTTTATACAAAAAACTTAAACATTGATTCTACTCCTTCTGTATGTATTTTTGTTATTAATAGTTATTTGTTCAACTCTATATGTTCTCTCATTTGATTTTAGGTGAGAGGAGTACGAGGCAAGTCACTAGAATCGCTCGAAGGTGATCTGTCAGCGTGCTGCCTCGAGACGAGCGGAATGTCTAGTTTCACAGGAGGTTGGCCTCCACGCTCAGGAAGGGGTTATTACGAGGACGGAGACCTGGGTCCAGAACCTCCTCAACAAATGTATCCTCAAGGAGGAGGAACTCTTCCGAGGCAGCGCCCCCCACTTTTTAAACCTCGATCCACACATAGGATATCACACATACCGTAAGTTATCTCATATGTTTACTCATTTAATTACTTATTTCAAAATTGTTGTATATTTTGAGTTTAATGCAAATTTCTGAGTTAAAACTACAAATAAGTATAAATTGTTAGCATAGATTGAGGAATGTATATAAGCTATTATACAATAATGCAGTTCAGGCTCCTACTGCAGTATAACAAAGAAAGCCGGCACTTCTTTAGATTGTTACTCCCCTTATAAAAAAAAAGGGAGGAACAATCTAAAAAAGGTGTGAGGATTGTTCTTCTTTAGACTGTTACTCCCCTTATAAAGCAGAAGTGTGATATCCCTTTGTCCCAAAGTACATTGGACTAAACATCCCTTTGTCTTAATAGTTATTTAATCAAAGTCATTTATATTCTAAAAAAAAAAAAACACACAGGGGAGTAACAATATAAAGAAGTATCAGAAAACCTCTATGTCTAAACCAAAAGTACTATAGACCAGTGGTTCTTAACCGGGGGGCCTCAAAAGGTATTTAGGTACTATATGTATATTATATTTGGAGATTTTATGGGGGATGTGGTTACCAAAAGGTTAAGAACCACTGCTATACACAACTCACTAACTAAATATCTACCTTCTTACCTGTAATGCCTTAAATGGTAAGATTCTGAAGTTATAAGGAACATGAATGATTGGTTGTTTTGACTGAGGTTTTGTGGAACTGCTTCATAATTATTGAACGAGCGTAGTGAGTTCTTCATTTCAGAAACTTGTGCTTTAAAAAGTTTTGTGTATCTGTNTTGTTGTTATGTACACGTTTTTAAAATTTTACTTTTTAAGGGGTGTAAAGCAACAACCAAATATTAGTACCTGGCCACTAGACGGACGCAGGCTGACCGCAGGTCAGCCGAGACCGGCTAGTATAGATATAATATACTGTTTAAATAGAGCGGTTAAGGCCATGATATTCAGTGTCAATCATAGCTCAGTGGTAGAGCATCTGCTTCATAATCTGAAGGTCACTGGTTCAATCCCAGCTTATGGCTCATCAATTTTTAATGTTATAAATCATTTAGAGGTGCGTCGCTGTCGCCCGTTGTCGGGACACTCCTCGATTATATAAAAGATACTTGTAAACAATTAAATGGAGTTAGAAGTCTGTAGAAAGAACAGGAAAATAAAAATTAATTAAGCAACTTGGGTTAGTTGTTGAACAGGTTTCACCATTTGTGGGCTAGTTTTCCTACAAATTTTCATGTTTGACAAACTTGTTGATATCTAGACGTCATACATTTTTGTGGGGTGTGGATATGAAGGATGTGGTGTTGAAGGACATGATACCAACATTCTACGATTTTTAGATCTATATTTATATTTATTACTAGCTGACCCGTCGAACTTTGTAGGCACCCGTACCACCTAGCACTCAATGAATTTCGAGTTAACTTTTTGCTACACTTAATTTAATATTAACATAATAGCTGACCCGACAGACGTTGTGCTGGCAGTCAATACAATATGAAATTTGTATAATTGAATGAAACACCGCACACAAAGCAACTCATTATAAAATGGGTTTGCTTTCTGTCAACTCAAAAATGACTGGAGTTCCCAGTTGAGTTTGTTTTGAGTTGCTCCGTGTGTGGAGGGCCTTAAAGTATGAAATCCCATCCCTTCTGGTGCACAATATTTAATCACTGTTGTTCATTTGGAGTGTGAACCTTATTAGTATGAGTACACAGCAGTGTGGTCATAGCCTAAGAAATAACATAGAAATAGTAGCATTTAAACAGTGACTCTGCGCTTGTCTTTTAAGTACTCAAAGCCTTTTTAAAAAACATATTTATGATTTATTATTACAATTGTCTGTTGTGGTTTGTCGCAGGGATGGAGGAGGGGGAGGAGGAGGAGTGGTAGGAGTAGGGACATTGAAGAGATCCATACCGCCTCCACCACCTCCAGCGAGGATGAGTACAGACTGTTCTAGCGTTACTGTAGTAGCAGATCTACACCTGCCCAAGCCTGCTCTTCAATATGATCAGTCCAGCTTCAAGGTAAATCAATTCATCCATTCTATTTAACTAGCTGTTATGCCCGTTGCAACATGCAGAAAAAAAGAGGTGGGAGATAATTAGTTATATTTAAAATGAATGAGTCTCGCGCTGTCATGTTATACTTAAACAGAAAGAGCCACGTGATGTCCAGTTATTTCTTATTAATTATTGTTATTCTTATTAATCAATTATACTTCATATAGATATAATATA
>KZ652049.1:240158-253360 GCA_001010745.2 Gerris buenoi
AGAGGAGACAGCCTTCCACTTTGTGGGAGTATGTGAAGGATATGGAAGACTACGTTTTCATGTATTAGGAGCAGGGGAAATCAAGGAAGAGGAGTTTGTCACATTAAAGTGGCAAGATATTCTCTCCTTTGTGACCCAAACAAGGAAGTTCGAGGGTAATTCTGTAGTGGTTCGTTAGGTGTAAGTTACTGGGGTTGGCAAAAAGGACCCGAATGTGGTCTACTTGCTAGGCCTGGCCTCCCCGCCCCCTTACTACTACGTCACCAGTTAGTCGTTACTTCATACAAGCACATCTATATGGCAATGCCAAATGTACACTGAGCAGAAGAGGCCTGGAAAATTGAACCCAGATTGAAGATGCGACTACACCTGAACTTTATTGATAGAAGAGCAAACTGCTCTCTATACAGACTACCAAGGCCTCATATTTTACTTCCACTTTTATAGACTTTAAGACACACTTTTTTAGTGTGATTTTCAGCTATCAATAATGGGGTGCATCTTAAATTTGAGTGTGCCTTAAATTGATGTATATGTTTATGACCTTTAAACTGAATAATGAAAAACGGAAAGCTTGTCCACAAAATGAATGTTAGTTTCACAAAGCTAGTTTTTGGCCTCTTGGCCGTCATTAGTGCTGGTACACCTCTGAGAGTCTATTGTTAGTCCATTTTTTGTCCTCAAGTGACTCAATGTCGGGTTTTTCCTTTACCTTTTCATTGTTCTATTGAAATCAAATCCATTCAGACCTTTAAACTGCTTTGAGGGCATAGAATAAAACGCCGGGTTATCTCTCCCAGAGAATTAAGATGACAAACTTTCTTCTGAATAAATTTTAGGGGAAAGATTTTCTTAGAACGTACGAAGCTAACCATAAAGTCTTTCTTGGTGTTGTTTATATTTTATCTAAAAATGCGGCAGTACAAAGGTGACGGGGTACAAAGGTCCCCACAAGGTACAATAATCACAATAATTCATAAAACTTATTATTTAAACAGTAAATATCTATTTAAATATGTATTTTAATTATAACTTTTTATTCCATATTTATTTTAACCATATTTATTCTGCCTGTTGCCACGGGCATAACGGCTAGTAATATTATAAGTGATCAATTAAATAAAATAGACAACTAAAGTGTTCTTTAAAGTAACTGTAACACATCATATTTTAGCGAGAAAACCTTCATATTCTGTTTGTGTTAATTGTAATTTGACTCTTTTAGAATTATTTTATTTTAGGATCTATAACATTATATCATATAAAGAGTATTTGTGTTTGTTCCAGGTTTTCTACTATTTTGCTATAATAGAAGATTTGGTTTTGAGGTTTGTTTGGGCTCTTAACTTAATGCTGGCGGAGAGTGGAGTCGCTAACATGGATCTACTCATCTCCGTCACCGCTCCTCTTGAAGTTTTCAGGTACAAACTTGATTCAAGTGTCAGAGAGACAAAATATTTTAAGGAAAATATAGTAAAAGAGTTGAATATGAAACGTATTATGTTTTTTGTTAGATATGGGAGCGTCTATGGAGGTCATCTTATTAAAAAAGAGTTAATTTAAGTGGAGAGACTACTTTATTTTCCTGTATTATGTTTTATTTTCAACTCCTATACAAATGATAAAAATTTGCTTTCAAGTAATTTGAACACTACTTTTGTTATAATTTATCTTTATTTTTGTATAGGCGATTTGTATGGAACTTTTTCCGATTGGAAAATGAACATTTAAATAACTGCGGTAAGTTCCGAGCTGTAAGAGACATCTCAGTCGCACCTATAGATGCTTCCGATCATACTCAGATAGTTCGCATGATGGATGAAGAAAACGGTGTTCTCAACCGGAACACTAAGAAGAAAGTAAAAAAGAACACCAAGGATGATAAGAAGCCACTTCTTAAACAGCAATCTACTTTTCAGCAGATACAAATCAATATTCCACCGGCAGCCACCGGAGCTGTTGCTTAACTTCGTTTTGCTTAATATTGGAATACGATTTAAGCACTTTGATTTCCATTACTAGAAATAATAATAATTTATTAAAATGCTGCTAGGACTAGTGCATTTTAATTTATCACAGAACATTTCTAGTAGAATACGTGCACAACTGGAGTTTATATCAATAGTAAGGCATAGCGAACGCCACTTTCATATTTAAAATTTGAGCAGACCAATTTTGTCTCTCATATAACTCCTCATAAGGCTTTATGACTGAGCATGGCCTTTCAACTTAAATTTTTTATTTGTGGAGTTAAAATTTCATTTTTATCATATCATAGAAATATCCCTTTTAATTATCTTCCTGTGGTTGGTTTCCAGTATTGTTAGTTCATGCTACGCCTACACTTGGGATATCAAGATGGATTGGGGCTTCCTTGATCCAGGTGCTGGAGACAACACCTTCCTCAGAGAAGAAATCGTATACTCAAGCAAAGTCAGTTTTCATTTTTAAATTTGTAATATTTTGGTCTCCAGTTTAACCAGTGTTGTTATAACTATAAATCATCATACTAACCTACCCTGTGGTACAACGGATCATTTGGGCGGAGGGCCTAGCCCTCCCAAAGGGCTTATAAAACTATATACAGTTGGACCTCCTTATAACGAACTTCTGTACTGCAAAAATCTCCATGTAACAATTTTTTTTTTTTATGTCCAATGGATTCTCTATACTATGTGATTCCATAGTAAAATAAATTCTACATAGTGAAATTTCTATAAAACAATTTTTTTTTCTGGAACCATCGAGTTCATTGTATGGAGGTCTGACTTTATGTAAGGGATAACAAAGGGTTAGTGTGTCACTTTATAAATTTACTTACGTCACCAGTCAGTCCTCCCTGAAGGGAAGGAGAGTCAGTGCATCGATCACCGGCACAAATGCAACCAAAATGGTGACAGGAGGCTGCCCCCAAGGCAGCTGCCTTTCCCCTCACCTCTGGTGCCTGGTGATGGACGGACTTTTGAGACGACCCCACATGTCCATTGTGTGGGCTTGAAGAGGAGACAGCCTTCCACTTTGTGGGAGTATGTGAAGGATATGGAAGACTACGTTTTCATGTATTAGGAGCAGGGGAAATCAAGGAAGAGGAGTTTGTCACATTAAAGTGGCAAGATATTCTCTCCTTTGTGACCCAAACAAGGAAGTTCGAGGGTAATTCTGTAGTGGTTCGTTAGGTGTAAGTTACTGGGGTTGGCAAAAAGGACCCGAATGTGGTCTACTTGCTAGGCCTGGCCTCCCCGCCCCCTTACTACTACGTCACCAGTTAGTCGTTACTTCATACAAGCACATCTATATGGCAATGCCAAATGTACACTGAGCAGAAGAGGCCTGGAAAATTGAACCCAGATTGAAGATGCGACTACACCTGAACTTTATTGATAGAAGAGCAAACTGCTCTCTATACAGACTACCAAGGCCTCATATTTTACTTCCACTTTTATAGACTTTAAGACACACTTTTTTAGTGTGATTTTCAGCTATCAATAATGGGGTGCATCTTAAATTTGAGTGTGCCTTAAATTGATGTATATGTTTATGACCTTTAAACTGAATAATGAAAAACGGAAAGCTTGTCCACAAAATGAATGTTAGTTTCACAAAGCTAGTTTTTGGCCTCTTGGCCGTCATTAGTGCTGGTACACCTCTGAGAGTCTATTGTTAGTCCATTTTTTGTCCTCAAGTGACTCAATGTCGGGTTTTTCCTTTACCTTTTCATTGTTCTATTGAAATCAAATCCATTCAGACCTTTAAACTGCTTTGAGGGCATAGAATAAAACGCCGGGTTATCTCTCCCAGAGAATTAAGATGACAAACTTTCTTCTGAATAAATTTTAGGGGAAAGATTTTCTTAGAACGTACGAAGCTAACCATAAAGTCTTTCTTGGTGTTGTTTATATTTTATCTAAAAATGCGGCAGTACAAAGGTGACGGGGTACAAAGGTCCCCACAAGGTACAATAATCACAATAATGCATAAAACTTATTATTTAAACAGTAAATATCTATTTAAATATGTATTTTAATTATAACTTTTTATTCCATATTTATTTTAACCATATTTATTCTGCCTGTTGCCACGGGCATAACGGCTAGTAATATTATAAGTGATCAATTAAATAAAATAGACAACTAAAGTGTTCTTTAAAGTAACTGTAACACATCATATTTTAGCGAGAAAACCTTCATATTCTGTTTGTGTTAATTGTAATTTGACTCTTTTAGAATTATTTTATTTTAGGATCTATAACATTATATCATATAAAGAGTATTTGTGTTTGTTCCAGGTTTTCTACTATTTTGCTATAATAGAAGATTTGGTTTTGAGGTTTGTTTGGGCTCTTAACTTAATGCTGGCGGAGAGTGGAGTCGCTAACATGGATCTACTCATCTCCGTCACCGCTCCTCTTGAAGTTTTCAGGTACAAACTTGATTCAAGTGTCAGAGAGACAAAATATTTTAAGGAAAATATAGTAAAAGAGTTGAATATGAAACGTATTATGTTTTTTGTTAGATATGGGAGCGTCTATGGAGGTCATCTTATTAAAAAAGAGTTAATTTAAGTGGAGAGACTACTTTATTTTCCTGTATTATGTTTTATTTTCAACTCCTATACAAATGATAAAAATTTGCTTTCAAGTAATTTGAACACTACTTTTGTTATAATTTATCTTTATTTTTGTATAGGCGATTTGTATGGAACTTTTTCCGATTGGAAAATGAACATTTAAATAACTGCGGTAAGTTCCGAGCTGTAAGAGACATCTCAGTCGCACCTATAGATGCTTCCGATCATACTCAGATAGTTCGCATGATGGATGAAGAAAACGGTGTTCTCAACCGGAACACTAAGAAGAAAGTAAAAAAGAACACCAAGGATGATAAGAAGCCACTTCTTAAACAGCAATCTACTTTTCAGCAGATACAAATCAATATTCCACCGGCAGCCACCGGAGCTGTTGCTTAACTTCGTTTTGCTTAATATTGGAATACGATTTAAGCACTTTGATTTCCATTACTAGAAATAATAATAATTTATTAAAATGCTGCTAGGACTAGTGCATTTTAATTTATCACAGAACATTTCTAGTAGAATACGTGCACAACTGGAGTTTATATCAATAGTAAGGCATAGCGAACGCCACTTTCATATTTAAAATTTGAGCAGACCAATTTTGTCTCTCATATAACTCCTCATAAGGCTTTATGACTGAGCATGGCCTTTCAACTTAAATTTTTTATTTGTGGAGTTAAAATTTCATTTTTATCATATCATAGAAATATCCCTTTTAATTATCTTGTTTCTATATTATTATTTTTTTTTTTTTAAGAATCTTAGGAAGAGATTAAAAAAAACTAATATAGCAAGGAAAGTCTATGCNTTTTTTTTTTTTTAAGAATCTTAGGAAGAGATTAAAAAAAACTAATATAGCAAGGAAAGTCTATGCCAAATTTACTTTATTAAAGTATTAGGACAAGAGCACTTCTTATATTCTTCTATGTATAGGCACAGACAAAATCACATTGATACATTAGTCAAACATCAAAATTAAAATACACAAAAATAAAAAATATTTTACAAATTTTTAGTATTTTAATCGCCCATCAAAATTCACACATTAGCTACTGTCTGTCAAAAACACATCCAGACTAATTAAGGGGGGGGGGGTATCTACAGTCTGTGCCAAATGAGTTATGTTGCATTGACAACATGGGAAAGTCAAATAAGAGCTCATTTTTTCCTACCTATTTTTCCAACTGTCCCACGCTCTCATTACTCTACTCATTTGGCACTTACTGTAGGTTCATTTTTTAATCTATTACTTAGTGAACAGACATTGTTTTTACATTATTGTAATTGATGAAGCAACTAAGCAGTTTTTTATTCCATTTTGATTCTTTACATTTTATTTTAATTTTATCGGAACTTTTTGATTATTGTGATTTTGTCTGCTCATGACATAAGTTTCATGCAATTTTTGACTGATAAATGTGATTTAATATATATTATAAGTTATTATTTATTTTTAAGATCCTAATACAAACAGTTCAGCAAGCAACTAATGTTAATTCGGAAGTGAAATTGACAAATAATCCAAATTTATAACTTCATAAAATTTTAAAAATTTCTTAAAACAATTAATTTCAAAGTTTAATGTAACTGCACATTACGTTAATAGTTAGAAAATGTAAAATAATTAATTAATGCAAGTTTTTAAATTTTTAATTTAAAAATTTATATTTTTTTTTAAATAGGAAAACAAGACAAATCTAAATACGGAAGTTATGTACGTTTTTATATTTGATCAACAAATATTTTATTTTTATATTTCTGATTTATTTGAAGTTATTTTTATGATTTTATTTTTTTTATTCTTAGGTAATTTTTCTTTCTATTTAATTTATTTATTTTAATTTTTTTTAACTGTATATAAATAATGTTTTGTGATTTTAATGAGTTTGTATAGGTACATTATATTATTTTAATTGTTAAATTAATAACAGTGTGAGTTTTATTTTGTATATTATTTTAAAATATATTTGAATTTAACCAAAAATTCTATTAGAAATGTTGAATTTTATGCAAAAATTGATTAGAAAACCTTTCACTATGGCAGCTTTTAACAAAAATAAATAAATAAAATAAATGAATAAATGCATTTTCAATGCTTCTGCAACTGAGGGAGATTGTGGTCTATCAAAGTTGAAAAACTAAATTTTTTTATAATTTTAATTGTGCTTAGTACTAAGCGGACCGAATTTGAAGTATCAGCAAGCATTAAAGGTCGTGCATTTCTTCAATGCACTCTTCAAAAATACTGACTATGCTTTTATCTTAGGTGATAGCCAGTTACTAACCACTTGGCCACTCATTGATGGAGAGCTACTTAATATCACTTATCTTCACAAGAGAGGGGTGGGGGGACTCAATTTACCTCAATTATTATTTATAATTAAAATGGTCTCAAATTTCAGTGCATCAATTTTGGTTTAAGTTTTTTATTCAATCTTAAAGTTTTAGAAAAATGAATTAATAAATATTCCAATAACTGATGTGACTTTAAAAAGGACATCTCTATTATTAGTGAAACTTCTCATTTGTGTTGTAAGGAAAAAAACGTAAACAGAGTGCAACGTGATTGAAGGAAGGGGGTTTAAATTAAACCTAAAGGTTGGGATTGCTAATTCCCTTTTTAAATGGATATGAGAACCCTTGTATGAGATATAACATCAGCATCTCTTTAGCAGTTTTAGAACACATTGTTTTCAATTCAAATTAAATAAAAACACCATACCCATGTCATTATACTTGGTTATTCTGACAGCGTGGGAAAATCGATAAAAAACGGGAGGGGAATCAATGAGAGTTCGAGATTTTTGGCGGGTAGTAGCTCGGGCCAACTAGGGAAACAAAAATATCATTGAATAACTTTATGATTACTACCTAGTAGTTTTATTTTTTCCCTCCTGTAGGTTGGCCAATCTGAGCTGTCAGATTTACAAAGTATAATGGCTTGAGTATATTATAAATATGTTTTCTGCGACTCAGAAAACTTCAGGGTTCTATTTGTTTTGGTTGATAAATAATTTGACATTTTCATCTTTGTACTCTTAAATTCTTGCTATATTTTGGCCTAACACCTTGTGCTTCTTTAGGCTTATTTTTTAATCCTCATTCATAAGAGTCATTCAGTAAAATTGTTTTTCAAATATTTTATTGACATAAATCTTGTCACTCTATGTATAAAAAACTCATTAAAATACTTAAATCTTTCCTGTTTGACTATCAGAGGGAGACTTCAGTCTCCCTCCAATATAACATTAACATATTATATTAAATGCTCTATTTCTGTATCCAAAGCAGAAATCTTTAATCTCTTGTCTATGATCTGGATGATGTTTTATCTCAGCTATCTATGTATCAATTTTGTTATTGTTTAAATGTTAACCCACTTAAATGTTTATCTTTCGATATTAAGGATGGTGATGTTTTCTTTTATTTTTTTGCGTGTTTAAATTGCACTTAATTTGTTACAAAAATACAACTTTTTAATGTGACTTTTCTTGTTCAAGTATTTGTTTGTATATCAAAGGTTTTTAGCTATCCTAGAAGTTTTCTCCAACCCGTACATACTCATCCCTCTTTATCATCATTACCTGTATGTTTCGTAAGTGGAGATTTTATTTATATAGGGTAGGGGGGGGGGACAAAGGTCCGCACTTTTTGGTTTTGGGTTAATTTTGAGCATTTGCTTCATTTTAAAAATGTCCAAATTACCTGTGAATTTTGGCCAACAATCCATCTAACTTGTCCCCCCATCTCTCATTGCTCCAAAAATTTCTCAACATTTTTAGGACACCATTTTACCAAAATTATGATTTGCAGAATGGACTTTTACTCCATTTGGTATTGATTAATTAATACCAAAAAAGTGGGGTGTTTGGTGTTAATTAATTAATTAAAGAAAGTGAAATAATTTATAAAAGAACATGTATATTGATCGATAAAGAAAACATATGAGGTACAATTATAAAGTATAGAATTAAAAAACCTCTGATGGAGAAACCCCTCCAGGATCTGCTGGGTTAAAGGGCACAAAGAATCTCTCCTTCCTCTTGTTCACTTTGAAAATTAAAAACTAGTTCTTTTACCAAAAGTAACTAAAATGAATTAATATTTTTTAGTGGGAAAAGAGTCCATAGTAAGAAATTAGCCCTATTCAGTGTGCGAATCTTTGCCCCATTCAGTGCACAGATCTTTGCCCCATTTTATAAAATCATAAAAATATTGAAACCTATTGAAGGTAATTACATATATGAAGGTGAAACAAGTGTATTTCTACAGTACTTTAGCACCATTTTGGTACATCTTTCAAAATACAAACATAGATTTATATTAATTAATAATAAACTGCCAAAATTCTATAAAATTTAGATTGAAACATTAAGAAATAAACTTTCCTCATTTTTCTTGGCAATAGTGCAAACGGAATCAAGATAACCTTACAGGAGCAAAGCCTCAATGTGAGGAATGAGTGTTGCCAGTCCCACTTCAAAAAGTAGTTTCCCTCCCAGTTTTAAAGCAGTGCGGACATTTACCCCACCTACCCTACACATATTTTTAAAAAAACTATTGTCTTAACTCGTAAAACCAAAGATACCAAAGTTCTTAGAATTTCAACCAGAACACTTAAAAAAAAATGATCAAAATCAGAGTAAAAAAACATTAAGTGGGTCAGATACGACATATTTACCAATTCTGACATTGGACAGCTGTCTTATGTCTGTCAATGTCAAGTCAAAATGATTCACTAATTGATAATTTTTGCTTATACCATTGGTTGGTATAGTTGGTGCAATAGTCAATATACAGTAGTTTGGTCCGCTTCCTAGTTCCTCACTGGCAACAAGAATTGAGTCAACCTAACTAATCTGCCTGGCGCCTACATCTTCAACTATGAAGGCACTTATTGCTTTAATAGCTGTTACGTTACCTTCGTTCTCTTTAGCCAACGCCAAACGAGTGAAAGTGACAGTTTACTACGAGTCTCTTTGCCCAGACAGTCAGAGGTATATCAATAATCAACTCTACCCAGCCTTTACTACTCCACTTGCCAAGTACATGTCTTTGACGTTGGTTCCTTATGGCAAAGCGAATACTACAGAAAGAGGTTTTGAGTGTCACCACGGAGAAGGGGAATGCTACGGAAACAGGGTACAGGCATGTGCCATAAAAAAAGAAACCGTGAAGGACAAGCAGCTTGCTTTTATCAACTGCCTGATGAATACGGCATGTGGTGCTAAAAATGTCGATGAAGCCAAGTACAAAGAATTCATCAAGGATTGCGGTAAGCTGACTCGTCAGATTAGTGCAATTGAAACTTGTGCTGATACTCCCAATAAGTACAATCCTCTGATGTACAATTATGGAAATATGACCAAGAAAGCCATCCCACCGATCAAGGCATTACCAACTACATTCTTCGACGGTCAATCAAGCGAAGAAATCAACGATGCTGCTATAAAAGATTTCTCTGCTCAGCTCTGCAGTTGTATTACCGGCACCAAGCCCAAGGAATGTGATCCTGGTAATAGATCAGCTAAAGAGCTCAGTTCTGTCACAGTAGAAGGTCAATGGAGATGTGGTTAATCAAAGGACCAGCCCGCAAAAGTGGTAAAAATATAATTAATGATGTGGGAAAAAATATTTAAAGAAAATGAAGGTAAAGTTTAAGTAAAAAATACAAAAAGGTTGTCTTTTACATAACTTTAATGTAACAGTACATTACGCGTCGAGTGCGGAAAGTAGCATTTTACTTGCGAGTATGGAGTTTGCACCCGAGCGACAGCGAGGGTAAGAAAACCTCATGAGCAATGCAAAATGCCATTTTCACATGAGTTGCGTACTGTACTTTATCTATGATTGTTAGATTTTAATAATAAATACAGAAAAAAATAATAAACTTCCTGTATGTAAGTTCGTATTTCTCTTTTGATAAAGATGACATTAATTCATTAGTTGTATTTTGTGCCGAATTAAGTATTTCGGGAGGCGTGTTATTCTCCTCATATTCGTCATAATCACTTAAATCACGCATTGATTTTTACAAAAAAACTCGATATAAACAGTTACTTTCATTAAACAAACATCAAATTAGTTTTGTTAAATGTAAACAAACTCGCTAATCGTGCGTAAAGGTGAAGAATTCTTCTTTTTTACCGCCCTAGGGTGGTAAAGAAAAAGAATTCTTCAGATTTATGAGACGGGCATGCGCAATGAATACAAGTACGTAAAGAATCACTTTCAACGCATCTAAACAGAGATACAATGTTTATATTTCGTATCAATCGTAGATAAAAAGTATAATACAAATAAGATTAATTTCAGTAATAAAAAAGAGATATGATTTATAAAGGAATAAATAGAAAGTAATAATGATCGGAGAGTCCTTTCCTTGAAGGTTGGTAAACTAAATATTAATTTAAACAAGACATAGCTAGAAAAATGATAAATTAAATTTATTTAAAAACATTACAAATGAAAAAGATTCTCAATTATATTTACTACGTTTCCATGAGTTTTCAAAACCGTTTTGAAAGTTTTGGTTTCAATAAACCTAAAAGTGTTTCCATGACGTGAGAAGTTTCTTACAAGTACAGTTTTCTGAACAATTTTGAAAACTATAAACTCCCAGACTAGTTATAGTTAAAGGGACAATTAGACAACATGTTCCCTGGCGTATGGTCCTGGTCCTGTTCCCTGCCGTATGGTCCTAGTCCCGTTCCCTGGCGTATGGTCCTGGTCCTATTCCCTGGCGTATGGTCCTAGTCCCGTTCCCTGGCGTATGGTCCTAGCCCCGTTCCCTGGCGTATGGTCCTAGTCCCGTTCCCTGGCGTATGGTCCTGGTCCTATTCCCTGGCGTATGGTCCTAGTCCCGTTCCCTGGCGTATGGTCTTGAAGTAGGTTACAAATATAGATATACATTTTTAAATTTTGCATCCTTATTGGTTAAATAAATCAAAATATACAAAAAAATCCCCCCCCCAACCACTATATAATGGCTGGTCCTAAAATTTCAAAATAATTCATGCTAATACCTTTGGAGTAAAGAGGATTATTTTCTTAGTCCCGCATGTAACTTGCCTGTAAAAGAAGATCTGCACCCAGGTGCAGATCTTCTTTCAAAAAAAAATCCCCCCCCCCTCCAACCTTTATATAACGGGTGGTCTTATATTACACTACCTGTATTATATTTAATAAATTAACAGGGCTAGTATAATTATATATTATTAAAGTTGATATTCAACTAATTGAATACCTTTAATTTAAAGAAAACAAAATATTATAAATAAATTTTATTTCTCTCTAATATGGTCTGCCGATGATGATAGGCTGTAGTCAAGAAACTCTCCAGTGCTTTCCAGTCAGCTCCGTTAAGAAAATTTAAAGCTTGTTGTGTGGTTATATTATCATGACCTAAGTACTGGAACCTAGCTAGCGCATAGGCACTACACTCGGTAAGGAAGTGGTGCAGATCTTCTTTCACAGGCAAGTTACATGCGGGACAAAGAAAAGAATCTTCTTTACTCCAAATATTAAAATTTAATTTCAAAACATCTGCTCTGGCTTTCATAATTTGTTTTACAGAAGAAAAAGGTAGGTTAATAAGGTAGTTACTGGAAGGTGGGAAAGATAGAAAATGATACAGAGGATGACTGGAGCTATTTCTTGCAGAGAGTAGCAACTCACTATTTTCATCAGCTTTCATCTTAATTAATAATAGTTTGGAGAGTTGATTCCAACGTGTCACCTCACACTCCACATTGATGTCATTAACATTAACCACATTGTGCTTTGACAACAACTTTAACCACTCGTTATACCAGCTAATCTTATTCTTTATTACTGCCTTGGCTATTATATTGGGTAACCGATTATTTTCCAATTGAGACAATGCACGATCTATATATTTTATATGTAGCCGATATGTGTATAGATATGTACTGTTTAAGTTAGTTTCTAATTTTACAAAATAATTCGGAGTATAAGATGGCAAATTGAAAATTCTTTTAAGAAAGTAATTTTGCAATTTCTCTACTTCCTCATATTGCATCCAGCCCCACACTTGGGCCGCATAGCACATAACGGATCGAGATATTGCATGGAACAATTTAACCTTGGTACTGAAATCGAAGTTTTTATTTGACCAAAGAACATTAGCGGCATTGTTGAGAGCTAGTTTAGCAGAGCTGAGTTTTTCATTAAGATGCGTTTTAAAGTTCAGGGTAGAGGTTAAGGTCACACCTAAGTAATTATAAGTTTTGACAATTTCTATTGGGATTCCATCATAATTCCACTTTTCATTTTTTGCCAGTTTTCCTCCATGTGGTTTGAATATAACAATTTTAGATTTAGTTAGATTTACCAAAAGACACCATTCCTTACAATATGTTTCAAAGTTGTGTATCATTCTTCTCAGGGTAATAATGTTATCCGCTATTATGACAATATCGTCGGCATAAGCAAGTAATTTGACTTTAAGACCGGCTATGTTCATACCCCCGTCAAGCTCATCATAGAGATCATTAATGAACAGACAGAATAATAAGGGACTTAGAAGGCAACCTTGCTTCACTCCTGAAGAAATATCGAATTCTTCCGTTAGACCATTCTTCGTCCAAACAGAAGCTGTTGTGTTCGTA